>BQNB010104687.1:0-23764 GCA_026074375.1 Tanacetum coccineum | reverse complement strand
AAACACATTTAAACACATAGAATCACATAAACCATACTTTGCAACAGACACATAAGTCAACACTAACGGTTTGACTAACCTGCTCAAGTCATGGTTGTCACAAACAAGACACCTGTTGTCCAAAAACAAAGAAGGTTGAATCCAAATATGCAAGAAGTTGTTAAGAAAGAAATTGTAAAACTCTTGGATAGTGGTATTATTTATCCAATGCCGATAGTCTTGGGGTTAGTCCTATTCACTGTGTACCAAAGAAAGGCGGTATTACAGTTGTAATAAACGAAAATGATGAACTTGTCCCAACAAGAACCGTTACGGGTTGGCGAGTATGCATCGATTATCATAAACTCAATGAAGCAACCACAAAAGATCATTTTCCTTTGCCGTTTATGGATCAAATGTTAGAAAGACTCGCAGGAAATAAATATTTCTGTTTCCTCGATGGTTTTTCTAGATATTTTCAAATTCCTATCGATCCTAATGATCAAGAAAAAACAACATTCACATGTCCTTTTGGAACATACGCTTATAGGCGAATGCCTTTCGGTCTATGTAATGCTCCTGCCACATTCCAAAGGTGCATGTTAGCAATCTTTCACGATATGATCAAAGAATCCGTCGAAGTATTCATGGACGATTTCTCTGTCTTTGGAAACTCTTTTGACAAGTGCATAAACAATCTCGATAAAATACTCCAGCATTGTAAAGATGCTCTTCTGGTCCTAAATTGGGAAAAATGTCACTTCATGGTCAAAGAATGAATTATGCTTGGACACAAAGTGTCTAGCGCAGGACTTGAAGTCGACAAGGCAAAGATCGATATAATCTCAAAACTTCCGCCCCCTACTAACATCAAAGGTGTTAGAAGCTTTCTTGAACATGCCGGTTTTTATCGAAGATTCATAAAAGATTTCTCAAAAATTACCCGACCTCTTACTAAGCTGCTTGAAAAAGATACTCCATTTGAATTCAATGATGAATGTCAAAAAGCATTCGAATTATTGAAGGAGAAACTCACATGTGCTCCTGTGATCATAAGCCCAAATTGGAATCTTCCATTTGAACTTATGTGTGATACAAGTGATTTCGCAGTTGGAGCCGTCTTAGGTCAAAAAGATGGTAAAAACTTTCACCCGATCTACTTCGCAAGCAAAACCCTTAACCCAGCTCAACAAAAATACACCATAACCGAAAAAGAACTTATGGTTGTAGTTTTTGCGTTCGACAAATTCAGATCCTATCTTATTCTCTCAAAAACTATTGTTCACACCGATCATTCGGCTCTAAAGCACTTATTTAAGAAACAAGATGCTAAACCACGCCTAATTCGATGGATTTTACTCTTACAATAATTTGACATAGAAATCAAGGATAGAAAAGGAATAGAAAATGTTACTGCTGACCATTTGTCCCGAATTAAAAATGACAAGTCAAGCGATGATAGTGATGTTGATGATAACTTTCCAGGAGAAGCTCTTATGGAAATCAATACCAAAGATGAACCTTGGTTCGCAGACTATTTGGTAGCTGATATTATACCAAAAGGGATGACGTATCAACAAAAGAACAAATTCTTCTCTGACCTCAAACATTACTTTTGGGAAGAACCTTACCTTTTCAAAGTATGTTCTGACGGTATGATCAGACGCTGTATATCTGGACCAGAAACTCAAACCATTTTAGATCAATGTCACCACGGACCCACCGGTGGACATTATGGACCCAACGTAACTGCTAAAAAGGTCCTAGATTCAGGATTTTACTGGCCGACAATCATCAAAGAAGCTCATACTCTAGTTCGCCTTTGCGAAGCATGCCAAAAGACAGGAAATATATCGAAACGTGATGAGATGCCCTTAAACAACATTCAAGTATGTGAAATTTTTGATATATGGGGTATCGACTTTATGGGACCATTCCCGAAATCATATAAGTTTGAATACATTCTTGTCGCTGTTGATTACGTATCTAAATGGGCCGAAGCTCAGGCTTTACCAACCAATGATGCCCGAGTGGTTATAACTTTTCTAAAGAAACTATTCTGCCATTTCGGAATGCCCAAAGCTCTAATCAGCGACAGAGGAACTCACTTCTGCAACAAAATAATGGAAAGAACCATGAAAAGATATGGAGTTAACCACCGTTTCTCCACATCATATCATCCTCAAACCAGTGGTCAAGTTGAAAACACGAACAGAGCTCTTAAAAGAATTCTTGAAAAAACTGTTAAAGACAATCCTGCTATTTGGTCAAGAAAACTTGATGACGCTCTGTGGGCTTTTCGCACCGCTTACAAAACACCTACCGGTACCACACCCTACAAACTAATATATGGAAAAAACTGCCACTTACCATTTGAAATTGAACACCGTGCATACTGGGCTCTGAAGAATTGCAACCCAGATCTCATCGCTGCTGGTGAGAAAAGAATGTTTTAGTTACACGAGTTAGATGAACTTAGACATCAAGCATATGAAAACTCTCGTCTATACAAGGCAAGAACCAAAGTCTGGCACGACAAAAAATTAAGAATGAGAAAAGAATTCAAACAAGGAAACAAAGTTCTGCTATTTCACTCAAAGTACAAATTTAAACAACCGAAACTCAGATCTCGATGGTTAGGACCTTATGTAGTGAAACATCAATATCCATCCAGATATGTTGAACTCTATGGAAAAGATGGAAAGACGTTTATTGTCAATGGCCATCGACTTAAACTATATCATGAAGAAGATAATGACCCAAGGGAAGCAGTAACTCCCTTTTTCCCAAAAGAATGACTCCCGAAGTACGAGTCTAGCTAAAGACTCTTAAAAATTAAGCGCTTCTCGGGAGGCAGCCCGTGCTTCACTTAAGTGTGGAAGAGTCCCTCCTCCATTATTCTGTCATATCCTTTATTTATTTTCTAATAAAAAAAAATATATATTTTCTTTTTGTGTGCTTTTTGTTTGCTTACTTTTATGCAGGTACTTTAGCTTAAAGATATGGAAAATTATGAAGTATGCTTGAGGATAGCTCTTTCACAGCTATACATTTCCCTATGCCCCGGGAAGTACTGTTTTCCCTTAATTTTCCCTATTTTATCTCTATTATCAGTTATCACATTGAGGGAAATGTTCAACTTAAGTGTGGAGGGAAGCCAAATAGGAAAAATTAATCATATCCCTCCATGTTTGCCCTGCCAAAAATTTTCCAACTGATATTTTATGAAAAAATCTTAATATATATATGCTTTCATAGTAT
Organism: Tanacetum coccineum; assembly: GCA_026074375.1. Taxonomy (NCBI): domain Eukaryota; kingdom Viridiplantae; phylum Streptophyta; class Magnoliopsida; order Asterales; family Asteraceae; genus Tanacetum; species Tanacetum coccineum. Next base: position 20,524 of record BQNB010104687.1, on the reverse strand, counting down.
AAAAATGCTCTTAGTAAGGCAAATATAACCGGATTGACATTATAGCTAGCACAACCTACTCCACTAAATTGTGAGAATTCTAAGCCTTTAGAATATTCGGGTATCCACCTTTGATACCCAAGATAAGTGATGCCTTTAGCTTGTTCGAGTTAAGGTTTGAATGCAGTCATATGTGTCTATTTTGTCGTTACGGATGTGTACGTATGGTCTTTGTCACCTTTTCTGGAACATTGGTATTGGTTGAAAATTATATTTGAGAAAGCTGGTAATTTAGAAGCTCTAGAACTTGTGCTTAATCATAATTTACTAGATCGAAGCCTAATCGTATGTAAAAGATTCCGCAAGTCCCTGTTCTTGCAAGCACTCCCTTTAGTGCTAAGTTGCCAAAATACCTAAGTTGAATGAAGAAGTTCTGTGCCAAGCCTTAGTAATCGTTTGATCAAATATATATATATATATATATATATATATATATATATATATATATATATATATATATATATAGATATATATATATATCAGGGAACGGATCAATTGTGAGAAGAAAAAGCGTAAGTAATTGAGAATGAAGTAAATAGGATTTCTAGCCACATTTAAATAGGAAGGAGAATTTTAAGGAGATTCATGGCATGTTGTAGTGGCATCTGAAATGTGTGTTGGTGTTCTTCTTAACATTCTCATTATAAGGTATTCTTCTCATTTGATCCTTACTCCTTAAATAGTATATATATATATATATATATATATATATATATATATATATAAATATATATATATGTGTGTGTGTGTGTGTGTGTAGGTGAGTGTTTGTGTGTGGTAGTTCAAAGGAAAAAAGCTTAGGTTTTCGCACTAAAGATTTAATTAGCTCCATGGACAAGTTCCCCTTTCGGATAGGTTTAGTATTAAGTACAAAGCCTATTGTAGCTGTATAGATTATTCTGTAGAAAACTGAGTATTCTTCACAAAAATATTACCCAATCTAGAGTGCCAGAGGAATTAAAAAATCAAACACTATCCCTATCTGAGGTGCTATGTTATATGTCTATGCCTAAAAAGTTACCTAATATGCAAACTCTTGTAAATCCAAAATTTCTCCACGTCACGATAAATGATTTTATTTTCTAGCTTCAATTGCTTGAGAGCAATAAATAAGCTAAGTGGGGAGGGATTTGATAAAGCCCAAATTATACATGTTTTCTATGGCGTTATTTGTATGTATTTTATTATTTCTCGTGAACTTTTGATACTTAATAGCTCAAAATTGCTTGTAGGTTACCTTGAAGACATCCCGAGGTTAGATACATCAAAATCAAATACTTACACATTAAAGAACTCATCATTCAAGAGAAGATCATCAATCAAGCCCAAAGTGCCAAATGTGCGCCGCACTCTCCATTTGTGCGCCGCACTTACCTTTAAGTCAAAGACAGTCAAATTCGAATTAACTCAACAAATAACCGCACAATCGTTTGTGTGCGCGCCACAACTCCCAACTGATGTTGGAACTAATTTATGAAGACTTTAATGCTACTGCAATTACACCCAAAGTATGCCGCACATATTCTCCTGTACGCCGCACTTACTCAATAAACATTTAATACTTATGCAGTTAATTACCAAGTGCATCACACAATCTTTTGTGTGCGCCGCACTTTCACCCAAATTTCAGCCTATAAATAGAACCTCAAAATCTCTCATTTTCATATCATCACAAAAACAAAAACCATCTCTCACACAAACATTCTTTATTATCCCACACAAATCCTTTCTCCAAGAATAAACTCCATATCTTTTGGAGATTCAAGATCAAAGAACCAATAACGAGGAAGAATATCATACTAGTATAAGCAATATAATGAAGTTTGTTATTGAAGCAAGTTATGTTATGAACTCCTTAGCCATGAGAGGCTAAATCTCTTATGACTACTCGGTGATGTTATGATAATGAATAAGTGTTTGGTATGATCATGATCTCTTTAATCTCAAGCTTATGTTGCAATCCTATTATATCTTATCTTGTCCATCTTTGCTTATCAACTTAAATTATATAATCATATCAGTATAGGTCGAGAGACCCGTTATGATCTATGTGGTTTTAATGATTTGTCTATGGTCTTTATCGTTTGTGCTGACAAATCCACTTTTGTAAATTGATAAACAAATAAGCTTTGATATACTAGTAATTGGATTATTTAAGTGACACATTTGATCTAGTTAACTAAATATAAGTCTTGAGTTAATTAAGTTAATTTGTAAAAACATTTTCTGATGAGAAAATCCTTTTTATAACTTAAGGTTCCACCTCCGAGGTCTAATCTTTTCCAACACTTATAAATTATTTTCAACTATCCGAGTAGTCATTTTTATTATCACTGGTAAAACAAAAGTTACTTTCAAAATTGTTAAAGTCTGTTTTCTTTCTGATTATTTGAACACTACTTAAATCCCTGTGGAAAGACCTGGTCTTACCTAAAAAGATTATACCGCATACGTGTGTTATACTTTTACCCGTGTGTTTCCCTTTAATAAAATTGGTATTTTCAGTCATTATAAATTTAAAGCTTTTGAAACACATTAGTCTTTCCAAAAGACTTTCCTGGATTACCACCGACTCGACCAGTTGAATTTCAAATCGACTTAGTCCCTGGTGCTGCACCTGTAGCATGAGCCCTGTATAGATTAGCACCATCAGGACTGCAAGAATTGTCTGCTCAGCTGCAAGAACTTTTTGACAATGGGTTTATAAGACCAAGTTCCTCACCCTGGGGGAGCTCCGATTCTATTTGTCAAAAAGAAGGATGGATCTTTTTGGATGTGTATCGACTACCGTAAACTAAACAAACTTACTGTGAAGAACCGATACCCACTTTCGAGAATCAATGACTTGTTTGATTAGTTGCAATGGTAAAGAGTCTACTCTAAGATCGACCTAAGATCTGGTTCTCACCAACTCAGAGTTTGGGAGGGAGACATTTCAAAGTCGGCGTTTAGAACACGCTACGGTTACTACAAGTTTCTAGTGATGCCGTTTAGACTGACCAACGCACCGGCGATATTCATGGATCTGATGAATCGGTGTGAAAGCCATATCTGGATAAATTCATGATAGTTTCATCGATGAAATTTTGATCTACTCCAAGAATAAGAAGGAGCATGAAGAGCAACTTAAGTTAATTTTTAGATTACTTAAGAAGGAAGAATTGTACGCCAAGTTTTCAAAGTGTGAATTTTGGATTTCAAAGGTACAGTTTCTCGGTCACGTGATTAATAGTGAAGGCATTCACGTAGACCCAGCTAAGATTAAGTCAATAAGGGATTGGGCATCACCCAAGATACCGACATAAATTCATCAATTTCTAGGTCTTGCCGGCTATTACCAATGATTTATCGAAGTTTCTCAAAGATTGCCAGGCTTATGACGAAGTTAACTCAAATGAGCATGAAATTCGATTGGGGTGAAAAGGCAGAAGCTGTATTTCAACCGTTGAAGCATAAATTATATAGTGCTCCAATTTTAGCCTTACCTGAAGGTAGTAAGAACTTCATGGTTTATTGCGACGCTTCGCACAAAGGGTTAGTCGTGGTTTTAATGCAAAAGGAAAAGGTTATAGCCTGCATGTCATGCCAACTCAATATTTATGAGAAGAATTACACTACACATGACTAAGAACTTGGAGTTGTAGTATTCCCTCTCAAAATGTGGAGACATTATTTATACGGCACGAAGTGCATTGTGTTCACTGATCATAAGAGTTTGCAACATATTCTTGATCAGAAGGAGTTGAACATGAGACAACGCCGATGGTTGGAACTGTTGAGTGACTACGACTGTGAAATTCATTACCACCCAGGGAAGGCGAACGTGGTGGCTGATGCACTAAGTCGAAAGGAAAGGATTAAGCCACTACGAGTTCGAGCCGTGGTTAAGACTATTGGTTTAAATCTTCCCAAGCCAATTTTGAATGCTCAAGTTGAGGCAAGAAAAGAGGAGAATTACATAACTAAAGATTTGTATGTATGATTAAGAAGCTTGAGCCCCGTGCTGACCAAACATTGTGTTTAAAGAATAGGAGTTGGATACCCTGTTTTGGTGACTTGAGAGCTTTGATTATTCACGAGTCGCATAAGTCAAAGTATTCGATCCATCATGGATTGGACAAGATGTACCAAGATTTAAAGAAACTGTATTGGTGGCCCAACATGAAAGATGAGATTGCCACCTACGTTAGTAAGTATCTGACTTGTGCAAAAGTCAAGGCCAAATATCAAAAACCATCTGGTTTGTTGGTTCAACCTGTGATCCTAGTATGGAAGTAGGAAAACATTACAATGGATTTCGTTACTAAATTATCGAAGACGTCGACTGGACAAGACACAACTTTGGTAATTGTAAACCGCCTTACTAAATCAACTCATTTTTTACCAATGAAGGAGAATGACTCAATGGAGAAGTTGCCTAGACTATACTTGAAGGAAGTAGTCACAAGGCATGGTGTACCAGTTTCGATCATCTCTGATCGAGATGGTAGATCCACATCTTAATTCTGGCAGTCTCTTCAGAATGCTCTAGGTACTTAATTAGATATGAGTATGACTTATCACCCTCAGATCGATGTTCAAAGTGAAAGGACCATCCAAACCTTAGAAGACATGTTGCGTGCTTGTGTGATCGATTTTGGAAATGGTTGGGATAGGCATCTACCCTTGGTGTAATTTTCATACAATAATAGTTATCACACGAGTATCAAAGCTGCACCATTCGAAGCACTGTACGGTCGTAAGTGTCGATCACTGGTCTGTTGAGCTGAGGTTAGAGATGCTCAGCTTACTGGCCCAGAGGTTGTTCATGAAACTATAGAAAATAACATCCAAATCAAGAAGCATATTCAAGCTGCACATGATAGACAAAAGAGCTACGCCGATAGGAGACGTAAGCCATTGTAGTTTCAAGTTGGAGATAAGGTTATGTTGAAAGTATCTCCATAGAAAGGGGTGATATGTTTTGGTAAATGAGGGAAGCTGAAACCTTGTTATATTGGACCTTTCAAGGTTCTTGCTAAAGTTGGAACAATTGCATACCGACTTGAACTCCCACACCATATAAGCCATGTTCATAGTACTTTTCACTTTTTCAATCTGAAGAAGTGTTTCTCTGACGAACCACTAGCTATTCCGTTAGATGAAATTCAGATTGATGTCAAGCTTAATTTCATCGAAGAACCATTGAAATCATGGATCGTGAAGTCAAACGTTTGAAACAGAGCCGTATTATGATCATGAATGTCCGTTGGAATTCTAGGAGAGGTCTTGAGTTTACTTAGGAGCGTTAAGACTAAATGTAGAAAAAGTACCCTCATCTTTTCGCTAACCCTACATCTACGTCTTAAGCTTTAAGGACAAATCTCTTTTCATGGGGGAAGGATGTGACACCCTGTAAATTTTAGGTCATTATTTTAAACTTTGTCGATCATTATTTTGACTTTTATACGTTACGTTTGAATATGGTAATTTTCTGAGAAATTGTCCCGCGTAAAACTGAAGAACGTCATCAAATGCGTTTCGGTTTTAGACTGAGAGTAGTCTACTTATAGTATGCATGTTTTTATCATTTTATTAGTGTTACGTAGTTTACGTATGCTTAAGTTTGCAATTTTTATGTTTTTGGTGTGCATTTTGCGTTTTTAGCATTTTACGTCAAATGGAACCTTGGAAACTCACCACATTTACATGTAAACCCTAGTTATCTTACCTCTCGTGTTTCTAAGTAAAAAAATTTGTGTATCCCTCCCCCTCTACTTTATACACACGCACACACTCACACCTAATTAAATCTTAAAGCATCTTTTACCTTTAATTTGAAAATATCATGCATGTGAGCATGGAAAGTGACATTCTTGATATCCTTTAGTGTTTGTGTTATTTTTCAAAAGAAACTAGTGGGTTTATGAACTAATGAAGTTTTTATGTGTTTTAGATATTAATACTTTGATTATGGAAAGGATGAGTGAACTTTGTGTTGCAACAAAGAGGATGATGGGATTAGGATAGATTAAGAGTACATTTTGTTGGTTGGATTAGTAGTGAACGGGGTTAGGCTAGTATAAGCACTATTGTGATGTTTGGATGGATTTTTAGAAGCGTTTGCGAAATATAGGGTTGCTGATCCGATTTTGTTTTGAAGTTTTGAGTGACTTTAAAATGTTTTCATTAGCCGAGAAGGTAGTTTTTGTGAAGATTGTTTTGAATAGATAGATTTTCATATATTAAACACTAAAAACAGATTTAAATCGGCCAAGTTGTGACGAAATGAATTTTTGAACACTTTTCGGAAAAATAACTAATGAAGTTGCTTATTGGAATTATAAAATGGGTTTTCGAACACTTTTGGGTCGATTTGAGCTTTTGAAACATTGGCGAAACATATATAGACACTAGTATATTAAGTGGAAACTTTAGAAACATCACAAATACTTTATCGGGATTTCTAAAACGAAAAACTTCTAAAAATAGTAACTTTTGGTATTCATTAGCAAGGTGGACTTAGAAAGTAGGCGTTTAAGTTTCACTAGTGCATCTAGGGTAAATGGAATCATCCAATATTAGGGGACAGTATTAACGTCGTGAAACTTAGAAATTTCCTAAAATAGTAACTTTCAAAAAATAGAATCTTTTCGTAAAACATGGCATAACGTAACTGTAAATCTTATACTTTTATAATGACACGTTTTTACTATATAAACTAAAGCGCAAACACTTATGGATGTCTATTTATCTTATAAGCGTCTATTCCGATGTTTCATATTTATTTCTCGTTTCTGAAGCGCGTCTTTTAATTAGGTCGCGGTTAGGGTCGTTCGATTTCGTTATACTCTTCGTTGAATTACTTTCTCACCATTTGCTTAAGGTGAGTTCATAGCCCCATGTTTTTACTATTTTGCTTTACTATTTGAGGTGAGAAACATTGTTTGCTTTTAAACATTGGACACAAATGATTTACGATTTCCCAATCCTATTTACGTGTTGCCTAAGTAGTATTCAAACTTGTATGCCCGAGTTATCATGAACCGTTAGTTGCCTATGACCAATTGTATTGGTTAAGTGAGTGCGAGTGTTGTAAATAGATCTATTGTAACTAATCATCCCCGTCCGGGTAAGTAGCTCTTACTGGATCAACGGACGTATACCATGTCGAGTAATAAGGTGTTGCGTTGTTATGGCACATGTTAGGGCAAGTTTATTTGGCATCATACATGCTTCTATTCCATTTAGCCTGGGTGTCATGAGCTTAGTGCAACGTAAATACCTTTTTATGTGATATTGTATCTATTATAATAGTCACGTACGTTTTGCAAAATTTGTGGTCCATTCTTATTACAAATTCAAACCTATGAATTTACCAACTTTATGTTGACGTTTTAGCATGATTTTCTCAGGTGCTTGGTTGTGGATGTCTTTGATTGCTATATGGTGTCAACTTGCATTAGCCTGATTTTCAAGAATTATTATCAACTGATTAAACATCGTTGTCAATTTCCAAAACTTATATTCGCTTCCGCATGTTATCTTTGAACTTATGTAAAACTTTAACTATTTTTATTTAATGCAACGATGTTGGATTTCTAAAACGTACCCTTAGAGGCCGTTCTTTGTACTTTGTGTGATGTATATTATGATGTCACGCCCCCGGACACGTATTCCGTCCAGACCCCATTTGGGGGTGTGACATAGACTGTGACAATCCACATTTTTAGGTCATTTTACGTCAATAAACTCAAAACTATTTACTTTAAACCTTTACGTGTTTACTTTTAATTATAACTGTTAAGATAAATCGCGTAAACTAAAAATCAACATTTAACGCAAACCGGCATTAAACAAATATAAGTTTACATCAATTATGTGTTATATAATTATTTCAAAGATAATTTATAACTTTTAATATATTATTTTTATACTTTACGTAAAACGCTTACGTTTTGCATTTTTAGCCTTTCTGCATACATGTAAATCATACCACCTTTACAAATACCCACAATACATATACTTTTTTAAAATTTATTATCCCTCCCCCTAATACATAACCCAACCGGTCACCTTTAGTAACATACACAAAATAATAACCAAGACTACATATCCTACCAACTAGTGCATGAATTTCAAGATTTCTTCTTACACAAACCAACTCTCATCTAATCTCTTACACAAACCAACTCCCCCATCCCCTCTTACACGTTCTAACGCCTCAACCCTTGCTGTAACACCCCCAAAAATGTGTCGCAGCGGAAATATGACAGGGGGCGTTACTTCATAATACAATAGCACAAGATACAAGAGAACGACCTCTAAATGTGTCGTTTGTAAAACAATCTCGTTAATTTTCTGAAATCAAAACAATAGTTGTCCCATCATTGCATCACCATGAAAAACTTGAATGTAAAGACTTCAATGCACATCAATTAATCCAAGCATCTAATTCACCTGAGAAAAACATGCTTAAAAGTGTCAACATTAAAGTTGGTGAGTTCATAGATTTGTTCAAATATAAATGTTAAACCAAAGGTTTGTAAAATATGCATGACTATTTCAATCCTTTATAATAGCCACAAAAATGTATAAAATGTAGGACCGCAAGACTTTCCCCGCGATAAAGCAAACTGCACTTATCACAAAATTTCCATTACGTTTCCCTAAGCTCATGACACTGAAGCTCGACGATATGAGTCACTATATAAATTTCGTGACATTGCCCGCACTATATAAATTTCGTGCCCGCACTATATAAATTTCGTGCCATTGCCCGCACTATATAGATTTCGTGCCTACTTCCATTATATATGAGTGTTTTTAGCTGTTAACGTTTTTATTTTTTTTATTGCTATCATTTTTAAAAGTCCTACTTTTTTTAATGTTTTATAAACTAATCAAGACATGTTTGAATAAAAAACGTAAAATTAACATTTTTTTATAACCGCTTGACCACATTAGATCCAAAATAACTAGAAAAAGAGAATACATGCATGTATAACATATTCCAAAAAAGACAAGGCCTAGATTGGCGCAATGTGTAGTAACAGATTGATCGATATCAACGAATATTTCTTTAAGATTGAAGTACGCTTATATCTTAAGTCACATCATCAGATATTTAACGCTCATGGTTGCATCATATATATGAGCTATTATTATACTTGTCACAATGAAGGCAAAAATAAAGGAAATAGAAAATAAGAAAAAGTTGCTACTAACAGTAGAAACTTTGAACTACAAGTCCTTCATTTTTATACAATGAGTTAGAGACAGTTTCAGATGACCCAATAATCATTGTTTAGAAAGCCTGAAATTTTGGACATTGTCTTCGTATACAATATACCTTAATCAAGGAACCTTCCTTATGTTGTCCAGTCTTTTAGTTTGACTCATATTGGTATTGCTATGAACAAGCTAAACGGGTCGATTCATGATGGTTTTGGGAAGTTGCGAAAGCTTAAGGTGCTTAAGTTGTATCCAAATCAGTTATCAGGTAAGGTTCCAATGAGCTTATCTAAAATACCTGGTGGATTGTTTTCCTTGGCTTGTTCGGCCTATCAAAAGTCATATTAACATTTCTAATCAAATTAATCGATATAATAAATCACTCGAAATACGTTAAAGAGTGATTAATCATGTAATCGTGTTTAAAAAATAGAATATACCTTCATTGTTACATTATTGCGCTCGGAGAATGCAACAACAAAACATTGGAAAAAACTTAGTTTGCTTCTTCGCGTATAAGCTCTGCAGATATTAATCAAAATTCAGAATAAGTATCATTAATTATATAACATGTCCATTATAATTGCAGAAGTGAAGTTCAATAAAATGATGATTTGGTGGTATTAATTGACCTTGGAAAGCTCTGCAGCGTGTAGATCAGTTAACTGGTTATGCAAAACAAACCAGAATATTAATTTTCACAACTGTAGCAACCATTAACTGAACTATATAAAGTAAGATTACATGTTCTATAAAAGACAGACGCACGATAGCTAGTTTACATAATCAACATTTAAATGACTATGAAGAAATCATATGAGTACTTATGAATGCCAAGATTTGACATCCTGTATTTTAATGCATAACTTGTGTATGCTCTAAAACCATAATCATTAACACGATAATAATGATACAGGAAAATAGTATGAAGTTAAATACCTTCATAAGCCTGGCCAGGAATTATTTCACTTCCACGCCTAACCATGATAGTGTATCTTAAGTTAGAACATCAGCCCCATTAACAAAAGTCACATTTGAACTAGATTAGCATAGAACAATTATTCATGTGAGGTAACCTATTATATAGCACTTGATTCAATTTGCAAACGGAGATTGTAATTTCTTGCAATCTCTTCCATTTACTCCAATAGTCAATACAGGTCAGAAAAGTGTTCAATGTTTAATGCTATCTGAAAATAAGTACCTCTTATTTTGCAATGTTGCAGAACAAAGATCTGAATTTCTTGTAATTTTACACCATCCCTATTTTTCAAATGAAGAAAGCTTGACCTCTGTATGTATCTCCACTTCATCTAACCGCAATTCTAATTTTGAATACCTAGAATCTGATGGCACTGCAACATGACAAAAATAGTTGATTAGACTCATATATTGCAACTTTGTAGAATATCTTAACACAAGTATGGATTGATTCACTTAGAGTTTTAGAGAGAGAAAGAGATGGTTGGATGAACACTTAGAGAGAGAAAGAAAGATAATAATATTAGCTTACTGAAAATGTGACAAATGAACAACCAAAACCCTGTCCATGTGTGGAGAGGGTTTATATATGCCTTACAATGGCCGGCTAAGGGCCCCTAGTGGGCTTATCCATGAGCCTTGGGCCCAGTTAGCTTTCTAACTTAACCTTACAACTTACTACGAGCTACGACTAACTATATTGGTAGTGACCGACACTTTTTCGTATTTCTAACAATCTCCCCCTAAGGGAGGTCACTCCAATTTACAAAAATTTAAACTTAGCATACTATGATTTCACTTCGGTCTTGAGCTCATAGTCTTTAACTTAAATCATTAACTTATGATTTGATGTAGTGATCATTGACTTTGGATTTTAGCTAGTACTTTTGACTTGATATGAATGTGATCTTTGAGCTTCTTGAAATCATCAACCAAGCATAATTTCGTTTCGCCATCTTGTAAACTTTTCCATCTCGTGAACTTGTGACTTCTGGATCGACATGCTCATACCTTTCTTGATTTGATAATCTTGAAAAGCTTTAATAATGCATCTTTCTTGAATTTCTTTAACTTTAACACTTGTCGCTTCAAGAAGGACGTATGGCATAAATGTAGCGGAAGTCTTAAAACATGTACTTGAGCTTTCATGATGTCTTTATATTTATCGGTTGGGTATGAGCATGTGGCTATGAATCTTGTGAGTCAGCTGGAATCAGGTACCTCCATCACCATCTTTAAATGTTCCTGAAAACAAAACAGTTAGCAATAAAGCGGGGGACGAATATGGCTTTGTCATTCGCCCATGGTTGGTTGGAGTAACCTTCGAATCCGTGAGGATCGACCTGTGATCAGATAGATTCAATTTAAGAAGGATCTTCTTGACAGGATTTCCAGCTGTAGTGTTGAATCTTTCTAAAACATATGTATTAGATTCATCGTACTCAGCATGTTCTCATTATCGGAACGTCTCAAAACAGACAACACGAAATAAGTGAACCAGCGAGTTACTATCCACCGATTAAATAGAAAAAATTGATTTGAAAATCAATCGACGTATCACTTGCTAAAGTGGTTTTGTAACACATCGAGAGTTTTAAGCAATTTAAAATTCATTAATCGTCGATCCATAACCTGGAACAAGTTTGATTCATATAGAATCGCACCATTGTTGCTTTCTAGTTTTCACAAGTTTGATTCATAAGAATCACACAAGTCACCTACCGTGAGCTTGTTTGATGTTGGCTCAAGCAGGATTTCCATCTTCACTGTGAATACATACGTATCACTCGAATGTTCTGGCAAAATCACAAGGATAATGCGTAGGACTCTTAATATATATCTTGTTATTCACATTGTGTGACTTAGCAAGCATAATTTTGACAAGTGTCCTAATGAGATTTATAGATGATCTCTATTGGCTCTAGACTTAATAGTGCACTTTGGTTTTAGTAATCAGAGGCTAGAGCAGACTGCCACATTTTCAATATCAATGAACTGGAAATGAGAAAGCCGATAGAAATGCGTGTAATCTCCGTGAGAAATGAAACAAGAGTCTGTTGAGAGACCTTGAGTAGCTAGGGAGGGTTGTGCATAGCGTCACTGGGTCCATGACTGTCTTCAATGTCAGACAATAACTTAGTGTTTCCGACAGATTATGTATTGACCCAGTTTCTGCCTAAGTGTATGGAGGGCTTCTTTCTTTTCACCCTTTATCCTTACATTCCTTTTTCATTCTTCAACCCCTTCAATGCTTACCGAGACTTCATAACGTACACCTTGTTAGGTTTGTTCTAATGTTAGCTCCATCTCAGTCGGCATTATTCCCGATTCTTACTTTTTCTCCTTTTGTATCATACCTAAGGACTTCTACACTAACTAATGGATATCCCTGGGTAGATCCCTTCGGTTCTGGCTGGATCATAGGATTTGAATACATATGCCTAACGGCCTTATAACTCTATAAATTTAAGTACATGGTCGGTCTTTTGGGTATTCCATCACAATCAAAACTAAAATCATTGAAAGAGTTCAATCAAAGTGTTTGATATAAATATCAAAAGATTTACACTTTGAGAGTTTTTCATCATCACTAAAAGCTCCCCCTTAACATGTGCATCATAATCGTAGTACATGTTAAGTGTAGAGTGCATTGATTCCATTTTATCTAATCACATTTCATTACAAGTTAGATTTAGTTTAATCACATTTTATCCCCTTATCCAAAATATTAATCCCTTGACATTTTGGATACCAATTGATTAAACGCTCAGGGACAAAAATGTTACACTATAACTATTAGTAACATTATTGCTCCCCCTCAATTTTTGAGGGTATATAAGATAGTGTTGAGTACAATAATTTGAATTTTTTTTGAATTTACTAAGAAATTCTTGAAAATTTTGTACTCGAGCACACCTTATTATTACCATTGGTCTACACTACATATTTATATATTCACAATATTATTATGTACGAGGTTTGACCTGAATGATGAGAACATCATATGATAGAATCCTATGGTTCTTTTGTAGCAGCCGTAGGTCTTCCCTGTAGTCTCTCTTAAGAAGTTGTCTTAGCTTCCCCCTAAATCAGCAATCCTTCCTTGAGTAGATTCAAAACTTTTTTGCAAGCCGCATCAAGCAGTCTTAATGTATAAAGCCTAGAAATCTGAAGCACACAATTAACCCTTTCAAGAATTTGATACCGCAACACCAAAGTCAATTAAGTCCCGGATGAGCGCATTTCTCATTTCAGGATATTGATGATATAAATTGCAACACCAAAGTTAACTAAGTCCCGAATGTCACAATTATTTCTTCTAAGTAGTCGAAATGATAACACCTAAGTCAACTAAGTCCCAAATGTACTCATTTCTTTCTGCAGAATACTGACTAACTTAAGGAATCATCATACCTATGTGTACCTCTTCTATCAAATATATCTACTTCTTTTAAGAATAAGCTTAGAGATTGACCGGTCGGGTAAAACATTAATTGAATCAGACAGAATTTTAGGCTCTTGCAAGTCAGCAAACATCATCCCATGAAAATTGCAGAGCCGATTTCTGAACTACAAGAATTAACATGTCCTCGATATTGTTGATCCGAAGTCGTGGAAAGTCACCTTCTTTGAATCTGTATAGTATGTTATCAGCTCGTCTCACTACAATCTCTTCCAAGTACCCGTATCCATGTTTCCTCATTACCTTGACATGACCTGACTGCCAGAATACTCTTTTGGTAGAATATACATCGCCTCGTGATTGAATCCTCTTGCAAATTGCATAGAAAGGACTTACGTTGTTTCTCTGCTAGATGTGAGATACCTCATAACCATATCGTATCATAAGCAACTTACAGGACTCCATATGTTTTGGAACCATGTCCTTCAATGCTGGAAGATCATACTTAGAGCGGCCTTTGACCTTGGTAGTAGACGTCGTTATGTATCAGTCGAAACTCCTCCTTTACTTACATTGAATCATTGTTGATGAAGAATTCAAATGGAACTCTTTGACGATTTCCGCGCGTGATCAAAGGAAGGGGTTTGGAAAGATCAAAAGGATAGTCACCGCCTTCAGGATTTTCCTAATCAAGCTTTTCTGAAGCCTTATAGCATTCTTCAAAGTCATATTCTAATTTAGCATAACTAGAGCGTGTGCCTTTGAGAATTCTGAATACCGTTCCCTAGCAGGAATTTTTCTTGAGATAATCTCAATTTTCAGCCCATTCAAGATGTATCCAGAGATGTCTATTGGAGTGATTATCAATTCATCAAAGTCCTTTAACGATTTATCAGTAGAAGTGGAAGCTGCTAGAGTCATCAACCAATTTTGGGTTGGTCCTTCCTGAGTAGTCTTGCCAATATTCCAGTCAGGGTCAGTGGGTTCTTGAGGTGGTGTAGGTTTCTTGAACCAGTCACGTCTAGAGGCAGTCTCTTTCCATGGTTCATCTTCATTATCACCCATGTTCCCTTCTTGATCATGTGGCATGTCTGAGTCTGCAACCTCAAAAACTGGTTCCTTTGATTGAACAGACTTTCCAGAAGACTTCGGTTGAGACTTGGTGCCTTTAGAAGAGCCAGACGTTGAATCTTTCTTTTTTGGCTCGGTGGTTGGTTATGCATCTTTGCTTAGCTTTCTTTCTCAACCCCTCGTCCTGTCCAAAAACAGGGTCCTTCATATTTATCCTTGTATTTTCGGCCACGCTTCAATGAATACACATCATAAGAGAAGAAGAAATCTTTGTCGAGAGCGTAAGATTTTATCAAATCATCATAGCAATCTCAGTGTTCGGGAGCCGTCAGATATGACTCATTTTTCTCTATCTTGTTGAGAAGAATCTTCTTTAACTCAAATTCCATAAGTGTAGAAGCAGCCTCATAAGTAGATTGTGGATGAGAAGATACCTTTTCTAGAGTAACTTCATCATGTGATTCTTTAATCAACTTTTCGATCACAAGTGGAGTGAAGTTAGACACTTCCTTGGGCAGAATCTGAGGCAGCTGATCCTTTACTTGCTCTTTGATTCTTGCCGTGAGAGACTCTAAAAGGAAGTTCAGGAAATTATTCTCAGGGTTCTTCCTAAACCTTGGTGCAAAATGTTTCATACAACTAATAGATTGTCACTTGAGTGTTAGAGGTCCCCTTTTTAATTTCAGCAACTTCTTTTTCCAATGTTGTTATTCTATCGTTGAATCGAAAGACTGATGCGAAGTCAGGAAGTGTTGATAGAGGATTTGTAGTTTTAATTATTGGTGATGGAGTGGGTGTTGTTAGTATTGGTGGAGGAGTGAAGGTTTGTGATGACTGAGGAATGTTTGTGAATACAGGTGATGATTCAGTGATAACAGATAACTGGAAATTGTAAGAAGAGAGGTTGCGTGAGGTCTTGGGGACTTCATGGTGGACATAAACATCTAGTGGAGAAACTATTTCTGCATCATTTTAAGGAATATCTGAAAAATTTAGGAATTTTGATGCCAAGTCTGATGAGCGAGAAGAACTAGTAACATGAACTTCATTTTTCTTCGTAATAGTAGTAATTATCACATGAGCATCGTCAACAACTTGTTCTTGAGTAGTCTCTAAATTTTCATTCCCTTGTTGAGCTTCATCCATTTCAACATCAGCACCTTTACCTTGAACAATCTCTTTACCAGTCTGAGTGGGTTCTTCTAATCTAGCGTCTACATCATCATCAAATTGTATGTAGTATCAATACACATTATCTGACATCAATTTAATCTCATCATCTTTATATTCATTTTCGCTTGATCAACGTTCCTCCCTTCTTGTTATCATCATTCAGATTCTTCATGCTTGCTCGAATCAGATTCTTTGCCTCTTTGCACATTCATTCTCCTGTCCACTGCCTTCATCACTTGCCTCTTGTTCGTTGTTGCTGTCATCTTCATCATTACCCCAAGACTCAGATTCACTCTTAGTAGACTCATCTTCTGTCACATCGGGAACCCCTGGTTTATCACCAGTTCCTTCACTTGTGACGGTAGGAGTGATCTTTTCAACACTTAGAGGTTTTTCGGCACCTGTACCAGAACCACTAGGATGTGTCATGTGAAAGTCCCTTAAGCTCTTCTTTCTCACTTCTTTCAGCTGATCCTTTTCAGTCAAAGCTACTTCAGATAGCAGCTTAATTCCTTTACCATGAGCAACATCCACCTTTTCCTTTTCCTTTCCTTTAGACTTTGCTTCCACCGGAGGTTCTCTAATGACGATACCTGTTGCTGGCTTAGTTGAAGACTTCTTGACTGATCTCTTAACTCGTTTATCTTTTGTGACAGGTTCTTCATCTACAAGAACTAGATCACTGTCCTTCTTAGTTGGAGAGGCTTTTTTGAATTTTCTAGCAATCTTGGGAGGTACAGCACCTGTAGAATGGCCAAGATAAGTCTTGTAAGCCTTGGATTCATTCATCTCAGGACTGGTCAAACATTCAGGTAGAACAACTCCATAGATCTGAGATGATTCTTTTACAGAGACAAATCTTAAGGAGTTAATTAAGTAGTCATCTTTGGAGGTGTGCATCCCAATTTTGTTTCTCCACGAGAGTGTCTTTTCTTGAATAAGAAAGTGGTGAATGATAACTTTGGTAAAACGAGGGTAGTACATCTTTTCTTGCTTTTTGTAGACTCTGTTTTCAATCTGGTAGATGAAGTCTTCCCATAGTAATTCCACATAGTCTACATTTTTCTGATGGAACATACCCCAAAGGATTTTAGCTCTGGAGAGACGAAGCTTGTCAAGACCACTAGTCTTTCCAAATAAAATCTGGTTGATAAGAGCAGCAAAAGTTTTCTAGGGTTGATGCATCTGATCAACAACAACATCATTGAGTGAATTGATCATCCCAGTATGACCGAGTTCTCTTAAGAAAGACACATTGTCTTCTTCAGAGGGAAGGGGATCAAATTCTCTATCCGGTACTCTTGGGCAAATCTAAAAGATATCTCTGAAGACTTCCAAAGTAAGTTTGAATCGTTTCTTCTTGTTAATCTTGAATCTGTAAAAGGTGTCATGCTTGTATACAAAATTCTAGAATTGGTGCATGTACACTTCAGGGACATCAGCAGTGATGAGAAATGCAGGATAGCATGGAGTGAGTGCAATACTTATTCCAGAGTGACTTGAAATGTTGAGTTCTCTTGGTGTCAACCTTCGAGGGATACTTTCCATTGCATTTACCGAATTCCCATTCTATACTTCCATAGGAACAAGCTCAAGATCAAGCTTGGTTTGTTGAGCAGTGATGGAAGACATGATTCTGCTAAGATTTGTCACATACAGTTCATATACAAACAAATATATATAGAACAGATGGACAATTTAGACCATGATGCATAATTATTGATGCAGGACAGGATTTACAACAGGGGATAGGCAAACAAATACAAGGCAACACATTAATACACAAGCACACAATGCAAAGAACTAATACACAAGCAAACAATTCAGAGAACTAGTACACATACACACAGGATAAGCACACATACTCATATATCACTTTAACTATAGGCTAATTATTGAAATCAAGGCAATCACTTAAGATATCTAAGGGAAATTACACCTAATTTAATCACTAAGTGACAAGATAGGGATAAATCATACTTAGACTAGGTTATTCAATTGGATTACCAAGATTACGAGATTATTTCTATAAGAAAAAATCAAGTATAGTTCGCCTATAGTGTGTATAATTCGCCTGTGCAAACTAACTATGTATAATTCGCCTGTGCAAATTAACTATGTATAATTCGCCTGTGCAAATGACCTATGTATAGTTCGCCTGCTAAAAATTTTCATGTATAGTTCGCCTGTTAAAATTTCGTGTATAGTTCGCCTGTATAGTAGTGTATTGTTCGCCTGTGTAAAATGAACGTATAGTTCGCCTGTATAAATGAACGTATTGTTCGCCTGTGAAAAATGTATATGTATAGTTTGCCTATTCATGTTTTAACTCTAACATATTTCACATTTTTTGGCAACAATATCTATCATATCATGGTCATTTAGCATCTAGGAATCAATCTAACATCTTTAACTCACATATTATCCACCAAAATCTTGATTCGTGTCACGTTCGACCCACATGAACACGAAAACCCACCATAATCAATATATTTCATACAAAAAAGTTATATTATACTCAAATTCACTCAAACATTTATTATAGCACTCTCTAGATCAAATCCCACAAACTTTTCTTCAAGGTTTTACCCATTTTTCAATAATTTTCCGACAACAAGAGATTGAGCAAAAACCATGAATGAGTTTATCCACATTAAAAACTAGGTATGAGTACTAACAACTAACCGCCTAATTCGACCAAACCGCTCTAATCGAGTTAACTTTTGCCATACACCTTTTTCAGTGAAAGAGTTATGTCAATTTTAGGTTTTTCGAACATTAAATCAATAAAAGGTCAGAATGTTATGGTAGATATTAATCATCTAGAGTGTACCTTTCGCTATAGAAACGAGAATTGCATGAGTTCTTGAAGGTTTATAAGTTTATCAATGGCGGTTTAAGGTATGTGAATGTGTTTGTGTTTGTTTGTTTAACAAGGACGGGGCAAAGGGGGTGATTATGCTTGAATCTTTTAAGATTTGGCATAAATGCTCCCTAAGGTTTAATAACACTTCAAATTTTCTTAAAAACATATCCTAAGACAAGCATACAAGTCTAGCAAAAGGCAAAACTAGTCCCTAAGGTTTAGTAAACAAGAAAAATTCACACAATTTGCATTAATACCCGTATAAGATTAAACATATATCAAATAAATCCCGATTGAGTTGACATTTATCAACTCCCCTTTAATTATTAACCCGACACCATCAAAACCTTTTCCGATTGACATCTTATTAATTATGAAGAAGATGATTTTGACGAATAAATCTTCTTACAACACTTCCCCTTAGTATCTTAAATGATGCATACTTGAAATCACAAGATATCTGTACCCCTATGTAGTTGAAATAGTACACCTAAAAGCAACAAGTTAAACACTGATTTTCTCTACGGTTATGACATATGTCTTCCCGAAATGTCCTAAAATGAGAATAGGGTATGAATTCTATCACGTGTACTCATTATCTTTCTTGTATATCTATTCCTTCCCCCTTGCTGGTTTCGATACCTCAGAATCAACAATACTTAGTACGCACATATATTTGAGATCGTGTTCGAAGAATTGATAAGCTTAAATCTATTCTCGGGCATGGTCTACTTATGAAATAATAGCAAGCCATTTTGGCATGTTTTGAAAGCTTTTGAAACTTCTGCTCGAACTTCATTTACAGCCTCGTATCATTATTAAATGATATTTCTAAGGCCGTAAATGATATCAATTTTCAAAAGACATGCCAAAGATACATATTTTTATACTTTTTCTAATTTTTTTAATTTTTTCTTTTGTTTTTGTAAAATTTTATAAAAGGAAAATCTTTTTGGATTTTTATGTTTTCATATGTACATATATACAGGATATGAGTTACCACCATCACTCGTCCGTTTCCTCTGCCAGACGTTTCAACGTTTCTGGAGACATGCTTTTCATACCAAGCTTATCGATCAAGAAGTTAAATCTCTCTCGAGGCAACGGTTTAGTAAAGATGTCAGCCAGTTGGTATTCAGTCCGGACAAAGTATAGCTCCACGATTCCATTCTCCACTTGCTCCTTTATGAAATGGTAGCGAATATCGATGTGCTTAGCTCTTGAATGTTGAACATTGTTGCAGCATAAAGCAATCGCACTCTTGTTGTCGCAGTACAGAGGAATCTTATTGAATTTAAAACCATAGTCTGTTAGTTGTGAACGCATCCATAGGATTTGTGAGCAACATCCAGACAAGGCAATATATTCAGCCTCTGTACTCGAGATAGCAGTGCTCTTTTGTTTCTTTGACGACCAGCTAACAAGTTTATCACCTAAGAACTGAGCGCTTCCCGATGTACTACGTCTAGTGTCCTGACACCCCGCGTGATCGGCATCTGCATAAGCTGTGAGTGACATATCGGTATCCTTCGAGTACCATAGACCTATGCGAATGGTTCCGTTAAGGTATCGAAAGATCCATTTCACTGCTTGTTAAGGTCAGGTCTACTGGATGTAAGATACATTAAGGATCCAATCATGCCACGGTAAAGTGTAGCATCAATTGGTTTCCACTATAGATCTTCATCCAGTTTCTTATTTTCAATCATGGGTGTGTCGACAGAATCAGTAGAATGCAAACCATATTTTTTTAACAATTTTAGAAGCATATTTAGATT
>BQNB010104686.1:1998-23764 GCA_026074375.1 Tanacetum coccineum | reverse complement strand
TATTGCAACTTATGATGACGATGTTGTTTGATGACGA
Source organism: Tanacetum coccineum (assembly GCA_026074375.1). Classification (NCBI taxonomy): domain Eukaryota; kingdom Viridiplantae; phylum Streptophyta; class Magnoliopsida; order Asterales; family Asteraceae; genus Tanacetum; species Tanacetum coccineum. Next base: position 23,727 of record BQNB010104686.1, on the reverse strand, counting down.
ATTGACGATGATGATGATGATTAAGATGCAAGTTATACAATTTAAAGATGCAATCTATGATAAATTTATTATGATAATTTATGAGTCATCATGATCGAAAAAAAAAAAAAAATTAACTGTCCATGCATGTTCCCAGAATACCGTTCATGATGCACGCAAAAACCTCTCACTCAAAAAACGTTGAAGTACAAAAGGATAAGGGTGAAGTCCCTTATCTCAATCCAGAAATGGACAATTACAAGCAACTAAGTGCTACTTACTAACTCCCTACATAAGAAAGACACACCAATCTTATAACTAACTAATAAAGAAATAAAACTTCCAAATACTGTAACATCCGGTAATTTTCGGAACTTTAGATAACTATCTTACCCTGTGACTTTTCGGGTCTGGCTTGACTTATAAGAACGATCATCTAAATCACGTTTTCACGACTCGGACTCTAAAGCAATTTGATGTGAAATGATATTCCAGACAACTTTTTAGTTTTGACCGAGACCCGAAAACAGTCAGAAGGTGACTGAAATGCCCTCGCAAGATTTTAGAATCAAGAACGAGTACCGGCACAAAAATAATTAAATTACATTTAATTATCACGTTTTATTAAATAAGAATATTTAATAAATTATTTAACATTTTATTCAGTAACGTTTGTTGAAGACGCAAATATTCGAGTAAAATGATCATTTTACGGACAAGTTTATCGGAAATATACAAAATAAATAATAAACGTTTTAAATAAATATTATAAAACGTTTACGAAAAATAGTCGAGTGAATACTCATTTTTATCAGAAAAATGATTTAGAAAACAATGGCGCAAGTTTCGTGACTCGAATCGACCGTTAACTAGTCCAAATGAGTCCCGAACCGAAAGTTATAAAAATTTCTCAACAATTACACTTTTAGTCCCCGAGGTAATATTTACAAAAGCAACCCTATACTATTGAACACTTATCAAATTTTTTATAACTTTTTATATAAATAGAAAAGTTATACATTTTTTTTTGTTTCATTTTCATATAAAAACACATACACATGAACACCTCTCCCTCTCCATTATTTCCGGCGAGCTCCCGCCGCCGCCGGCCACCACACGCCGCCGCCGGAAAACTTTTCCGGCGAGTTTTCCGGCCAACACCAAAGATGCTCCTCATTAGCGGATCTACTCGCCACCACGCGCCGCCCCCTCCTCCGGCTGCCTCCCCACCGACGCCACCATAACATCACCACCATCTCCATCTCCTCGTCGCTCTCTCCAACAGGGTGCGTTCGGTTTCTTATACACAAAAAGGGTGCGTGCGGTTTGTAAGATAACACCACGAGGGTGTTTATTTTCGGTGGTCATAAGCCCCAAGAAGGGTGCGTTTGGTTTCGGGTCAACCAACAAGTGGTGCACTTGGCTGCGAAATAGCCCAGGGACGCTTTTGGTTTGTATTTCCATTGGTTAGGGTGCGTTGGGTTTATGGCAGACAAGGGGGGGCTGCGTGTGGTTGGTCACGGCACCACAAAGGGTGTTTGTTCCGGTGGCAGCCCACCGAAAGGGGTGTTTGTCTCGGTGACAGCCCACCCGCGAGGGGTGTTTGTTTCGGTGGTGCGACAACAGTCACCCAAAAAGGGTCGGGTTGTTTTGTTTAAAAATAGGGTGCGTTTTGGTTTTGTTAAAACAGCCCGAGGGGCACGTTTGGTTTATAATAATGCACAAGGGTGCGTTGGTTTGCGTAAAAACAAGAAAAGGGGTGCGGGTTGGTTTATCAAGAAACGCCACAAAGGGGGCGTTTGGCTGTCAAAACAACCCAAGGGTTCGTTTGGCTTAACAGCCACACACAAGGGTGCGTTTGGCTTAGCACATGACAGAAATAGGGGCGTTTGGTTTATTATTCCGCGAGAAAGGGAGCGTTTGGTTGTTGAAACAGCCATAAGGATTGGTTGTGCAAACGAATAGGGTGCGTTTGGTTTACCAACCGGGTGTGTTTTGGTTACCAACGCGCGGATGTGTTTGGTTTGGGGGCGGTGCTGCGGGACAAGTGCACGTTTGTTTTCGTGATAACAACCGACAAGTGCTCGGTTTGGTGTTAATAAACGCCGAGGGGTGCGTTTTGGTTTTGTAACACAACGGAAAAGGGTTCTCTAGGTTATGAATAATCAACACCAAAATCAAAAATCTTTTGTTTTGCACCATAAATATATTAATTTTTCATTTATTTCCATTCCAATCGATTAAGCATAATCCCCTTAGAAAAGAGGGTACCCACCATCAATCCAGAACTTACAGTCGACACAAACAAAAGCATACATGTTTTATTATTTTGAATACCATACGCATAGTAACCAAATTCCGTCATCAAATAGGCATCAGTCCAATCGATATCCCGCAACCATTACTTACAATCTACGTACAAACCACGTCCCCATACCATCAGAAAGAGCGGCCAACCTTAGATCGACAATAAAAAACCTAACCCTAACAAAAAGTAAGGTTAAGGAAAGATTTAACCAGATGTAAGGATTTACTAGGGTCACCAGAAACCGTAGTCGTAACCCCAAGAAAAAACGATCTCAACAAAAGAGGAGAAATCGATTTAAAAAGAAAAGAATAGAGGGTTTCGACCCACAAAACCCCATATAAAAACCGAACCCTAATAAAAGATGTTCGAACTAGGACCAAGATCAGAACATATGATGAATATGATCATGAAAGGCTAGAGTAGGGAAGGATTTATGACCGGAAAAAATTGAAGTGGCGGCCGGAAATCCCCAAGGGGAGAGAAAAATTTCTCTCCCCTTAGTTGTTTTAAGAATGACAACTACCATAAAACAGTTTTGTAAACATATACATGAGTATTGGTGAGCTTGAAAGGATTGTATCTATAAAAATGAGTCATCTGGAATATTGGATTTGTCATTATAGAATATTGGATTTTCCGAGATACTCTTAATTAGAAGAAACCAGCAACATGTAAGCAATATATTTTCATGTGTTTTGACTTCCGACTACAAGTTACAAAATTTTGATTTTTGTACCATAAATCCATATGTGGAAATTTGATTAAAAATATATGAAATAACAAACAACAACGATACACAATCCCATCTAGGTAGGGTATGAGAGAGGTAATATGTATACACATCATACCCCTACCCTTAGGAAAACCCGCGGGTAAGGAGACTACTTCCAGAAAGACCTCCGGCTTATACGGAATAACAAACAACAATATGGAATAACAAAGAATACTATAAAGACTTGTCCAAACCATTAACTGTGTGAAGGTTCTAGTTACCAACTGATGAACAACGCAACTAGTCGAGTTCAATAAATCCTCCAAATGCAATGCTTGTCTTGCATCTTTGTATGTTTTGTTAATAGAGGAATGCAAGATGAGTATTTTATACATAAACCTAATATAATCCCAATATACACATAATTTCTATCAAATCAATGCAGTATTCAAAATCCTTATAACATTTCCAACAAACTGCAATTCACTGTCTTATCTAATTAAGCATAAATCGAAAAGAATTACAACCGTCCACATAGCAGTCTTTCATGAACCCCAAGCGCACCAGATGTCGTACTCGTTCTTCAAAATCTTGATTGAAAACTTGCCAACAAATATAAAATAAAATAATTGATTGATAATAGGTAGTGCCATTCAGATTATTTGTTTGGGCGCAATCAGTTTTGAATATTATCAATAGTCATGTTGTATTTGTTGCGGTTAAAACTCACCCAAACATCTAACAATCGATGACAAACCTTATAATTTAGCTCTGAATCACACGTATCTCTCAAGAGCCTATGACTTAGCTTTGCCTTGAGGTTCATTATATTTTGAAGGTAGAGCATACAACGCCTCTTTACAACGCTCTCCATTTATTTCCACAGTCCTTGTTGGTTTTGAAGGGTGTCGAACCTACTTTTGCATCAAGTAAACCATGTCTATGTGACATCCTATACAAAACAAGTATATGTGGAAATGTTGACTCATCTACCTATGAATTGGTTCCGGTTATGTGTTATCTCGTACTGGGCATGCGACAAAACACAAAATATGGATTCAAATCAGACCCGACCCGTAACAAATTAATTACCTGTTTGACCTCTTACTCTACCTGTCCACCTATCTGCATATCTCAAAAAGTAAAAGACAAGATAAATTGTACTCGAAAACATCTTCCCATGTCATATTTAAACTCGAAAATGACCATAAAGCAATCTTCTTATGACACCACCTTGTTGCTAGGTATTTTCGTCAGAAATATATCACATGACAGAGAGGCCAATACTCTTGTTAGTATATTCTTCTCCAGATTTAACCGCCTCATTATGTCGGTAAAAGTCATAATGAAATCGTTGGTGAATAACAAGATAACTGATAAAACCATTCAAACCAAATTTAATGCATCAAATAGACTAGAGGTGTCAAATCTATGACGTAGTCACTTCCGTGTTAACTCGTTAGGCCATGATTTATATCAAACGTTTCGAATTGAAGAAACTAACCTAAACAAAAATAATTTAACGCATTGAGTAATTATTAAAAGCCTTGTGACGATGATTAATTTTTTTAAGTGGCTAAAAGAACAACCAACCCAACCCGTTCTCAAAATGACCAAACCATCCCAGGTTCTCATATTGATCAAGTTGCCACCTCTAAAACACTTATGTTTTGTTAAGCTGAGAGCATGGCCAACTCAACTAGCATTAGGGGTGTTTAAAAAACCCAAGAAACCGACAAACCGAGCCGAACCGCTCAACCCGAAACCAAAATAAACCGAAACCGAAAAAATCAAATCCGAACAAAACCGAAACCGAAAAGACCCGCTTATCACGGTTCGGTTTTGGTTTCTATTTTTAGGTATCCGCGGTTAACCGAACCGAACCGTGTATAATATATATGCATATTTTTAACTACATGGTTAAATAGTTGTACAATTCTTGATTATATTATTGCACTAGTTTTGTTGTATCACGATTTTTTTCTTCTAATGTAAACATTACTAAACATCTATGTGTGAAAAATTGGTTAACTTGGCCGTAACCTATAAACGTTAAATAATGACTTTATTTGAATGCAATTTTTGTGACGAAATAACTTTAATATGACTTTATTTTATCGATTAAATGATAATTAATTATACTAAATTGACATTTTACTAACTAGATCAGCTTATTATTCATGGAGTTAAACTCGATAAAACGTCTAGAATGGTTAACCGTGAACCGAACCACGGGTAACCGCTCATTTCAAGTAACCGCAAGTCCGGTTACCCGCCTAGTAGGGTCTGGTTACGGGTAGTAAAATAAATTACCCGCCCCACGATGGATAGTTCAAATTGTCCAACTAACCGAACCGAACAGCCCCGTGAACACCCCTAACTAGCATGGCTAACTCAACTGTTTGGCTTTCAAAATCCATCTCAATGTAACATTTCCCTTCCGAATATAGGATGAAATGTCATGTATGCCAATCGCATTTTATTTGGCAAAAAACTCTTTAAACACGACTCACTGGCTTCACATAAATTTCAAAGGAAACCCGATAAGTGCAACGATGTCCAATAATGGATCTCCAATCATCACAATGAAGAAAGCAACCATACCATCTCACTTGGAGGTGTAAAATGAGGATATTGTTCGAGCATACTCCATAATTTTGCCTTAACATTGGTCACCGTAACATCCAATCTAGTCAATATAGATAAAGCTAATTTCTCGCCATTCAGAATCGTTGATTGTAAACTGTTCGTGGAACTAACAGACTTGTTACATACTTGAGTGAATGGAGTTGATTCGTCCTCAAACTAGCGACTGAGTACCATAATCCGCCGTCTATCGCATAAGCTCTTACGCGAGCTCCTCCCAATTGTTAAACTTTATTCTGGGAATATTGTTTTCTCGAAATGTCCTCATTCTCTGCCTCCCATCACCGTTTGTTATAGTTATCGTCGTTATGATTGCTGTTGTTGGGTCCTGGAGTGGTCCCAGATTGTACAAACTTTATCAACTAGGTGATGAAACCTACCTTGAACAAGATAAGCCTATGTCGATATAGCATTCAGTTGAATTATTCATTGCAGACCAATAGTACACCAATTTAAGTCATGATACTATTTAGTACTGCCAAGTAATTTATTAATCATCAAACATTACAGATAGCAGAAACGAGACTCTGCCTTAAGACATTTATGACTTTATATAGACATAACCACGCGACTACACTTTCTCCTTTGATGTGTTCTCTATTAAGAGGTTTGCTTCATAAAGCACTTATACCAACAATAAACCTGGTAATGATGTTTCTCTAAGATACATATTCTAATGGATTGGATATCCTGGTCAACCTAGCCGAAATTTATGGATATTAAGAAATGTCGAAACATTAGATATTGCTGAATAAAGTTATCAGCGTCATGTTCAAATGGCTTAGTAAATCTTAAGTCTTGTTCCTAGTCACACTAAGCGGATAACACAGATTAAATCTCGGGACGAGATTTCTTTAAGGGGTAGGTACTGTAACATCCGAGAATTTTCGAATTTTGAATGACGATTTTACCCTTTGACTTTTTGGGTCTGGCTTGACTTATAAGAACGATCATCTAAATCACGTTTTCACGACTCGGACTCTAAAGCAATTTGATGTGGAATGATATTCCTGACAACTTTTCAGTTTTACCCGAGACCTGGAAACAGTCAGAAGGTGACTGAAATGCCCTCGCAAGATTTTAGAATCAAGAACGAGTACCGGCACAAAAATAATTAAATTACATTTAATTATCACGTTTTATTAAATAAGAATATTTAATAAATTATTTAACATTTTATTCAGTGACGTTTGTTGAAGACGCAAATATTCGAGTAAAAGGATCATTTTACGGACAAGTTTATCGGAAATATACAAAATAAATAATAAACGTTTTAAATAAATTTTATAAAACGTTTACGAAAAGTAGTCGAGTGAATACTCATTTTTATCAGAAAAATGATTCGGAAAACAATGACGCAAGTTTCATATATTGAATCATCCGTTAAGTCCTTCAAACGAGTCCCGAACCGATACGTATCGAAATTTTACTAAAAAGTTACAAAACGAACCCTGGACTATTTCAACTTGTCACTTTAGTTTATATATATATATATATATATATAAACTTATAACTTTTTACTCATTTACATCTCATTTATACACACACACTTAATACAAACACTCTCTCTCTCACATTATCCGGCCAGCCACCGGAACCACCACCACCGCCACCTTTTCCGGCCAACCGCCGCCGGAAAAGTTTTCCGGCGAGTGTTCCGGCGAAGACCAAAGTTACTCCCCCCACTCCGATCTACCCGATCCACCACCCCACTCGCCCCACGCGCCACTGCCACCACCATCATCATCATCACAGACACCGCCGACCCCCACCAAGGGTGCGTCGGTTACTGTTCACCGCACCTAGGGTGCGTGTGGTTTATATAAGCACCAAAAAGGGTGGTTTGGTTCGGTGGGCAGCCGCCACCATGGGGTGGGTCGGGGTGACAGCCACCGAAAAGGGTGCGGGTGGGTCTTGGTACAAAAAGGGGCGGCTGGTTGGGTTTTATAACCCGATTAGGGTGCGTTTGGCTCGGCAGAAAAACCAACCAGGGTGCGTTGGTTTAGGTTATAAAGAAAAGGGTGCGGGTGGGTTTGGTTGTTAACTAAGGGTGCGTTCGGGTTGGGTATATCATCACAAGGGCGTCGAGTTTGGTTTAGCACCGACGAGGGTGCGTTTGGGGTCCGGGTCAGCAGCAAGAAAGGCTGCAGTTGGTTTATAGATGCACCGAGGGGTGCGTCGGGTTCGGGGCAGCCACCACCCTAAGGTGGGTTTGGGTGGCAGCCACCCAACAAGGGCGTGTTTGGTTCGGGTTGGGTTTAGCAACAGGGGGCGTTTGATTTGTTATAAATAAGCAAAAGGGTGCGTTTGGCAGCAAGAGTCACGCAAGGGTGCCTTTCTTATTTAGCACCTAGGGGTGCGTTTGATATTAAAAACAACATAAGGGGCGTTGTCGAAGGGTTCAACATGCCGAAGAGGCTGTTTGGTTTATGGCAGCCCAACAGGGCGTTTGGATCTGTTTAGGAAAAATAGGGTGTTTGGTTTTTGGTTTGCAAACGCAGCGGGTGCGGTCGGGTTTGTCGGTTAACAACCGACGAGGGTGTGTCGGGTTGGCTGTCAAACAGCCGGGACAGCCGGGGGGTTGTTTGGTTTAATAATCAGACACAAAAGGGTGCGTTTTGCACCCATAAGAAATATTAATTGTTTCATTTATTATTCGATTAAATGTATATGTGTATGAAAATCGGTTAATCTTGTGACTCTAAGGTAAAATATTATATTAATATATAAAAACGGGGATTGAAATTAAAGGTATAAGCAATATTAAATATATTTTAGAGCGATTTTTGAGCTAAAAACGACTTGGCGCGTTTTTATAACGGATAATTGTGAGCATAAAACGGAACATGAGATTCGAATTCGAGACTTGAAAAGTCAGACTTGGATTACAAAATATAACAAAGTTAAATTGACGGACGTTTTGATATAAAACGGACCGTTTAACTCCCAATTAACGAAGAACCCGTGGGGGGAAAAGGGAGTAGAAATCCGGAAATACACGTTGTAGAAAAATCGGATTTATTTTTAATATATATAAAATCTGACAGTTTATTAATTAAAGGTTTTGAGGCCACACCCCCTTCGAGTCCGTTCAGCCTTTCGGGACGAAAACACGAAGAGTTGTTCGTTGAATGACGTTTTACTTTGGCCGCAGATTGTCAGTTTTAAAATATAAGAACATAGCGACAAAACTAAAGGTAGGTTGATCTAATATTTTCAATAATTATTTTTAAGACCATTATTCGTTTCTAAAAAAACGGAGGGTCTAAAACTAGTAACTTTCGGTAAATATTCGAAATAAGCTAAGATTGGACGAAAATGGATATATTCATATAATATACTAAGGTTTACGGTTTAACACGCGCGAAGAGAGATTTTTCATCACATTATAATAAGTATGTATAAACATATTAAAATATGTATGAATTCGTCGTTACGATTAACCATCGTGATCGTATTTTAATACGAGTTATTAAAATAATGCGACATAAATTAAAGGTTCGTGGCCGAGATCGTTGCAGATTCTGTTGTGATTTATTGGATTAGTTTGATCGAGTGGTCCTTTGATCCCCTCAAGGTGAGTTAATAGCCCCATGTCTTACGGTTTTACAATTATTTTTGGGTGAGTAACATGCTTTTTAACAAGATGCATTTACATGTTGATTACCTTTTGGTTACATACTCATATTATATATCTCGCGAAGAGATTACAATACTTGGTTTAATTTATTAACGTAAACACATTTCTATACTTTTATGATTATAGATTACTTAAGTTGCATGAACTGTTAATTACTCGGAGGGTAAACGCGAATGTTATAAAGATAGATCTATTTGGGATTGACAATCCCCGTTCGGGTGACTAGCTATCACTCGGCAAACGAACGTTATACCATGTCGGATTACGATTTGATTGTCGCCTGCAGGGCCAAGCAATCATACTGCCCAGGGTGTTGCTTGGAGGGAACACCATGAGTGAACAAATAATTTCATACATGCCTGTGTGTTCTTGGAGGGAACACCCACGAGGGGAACACATTATTTTTATTACTGCCCGGGTGTTCTTGGAGGGAACACATACGATGGGTACATTTTTACGGTGCCTTGAATAAAGTGGCATACATACAAGTCTACGTCGCAGTTTCATGAACTTAGAGTAATCTAATCATTGTTTTATACTCACATTATATGTACGTTCTTGAATAAAGTGGCAATACATACTTGAAATATTTTGGTGACATTAAATTGGTCATCATTCTATATAAACCTTTGGGATAAGAAATTGTACTAGGTTTGGTGAACTAAAATGTGTCGTGCATTCTTTATAAATCTTTGGGATTTTTACATGGTACTGTGATGATACAGTGGACAAATACATTCATTTGAAACTTACATTCATATTTAAACTAATCTATGAACTCACCAACTTTAATGTTGACACTTTTAAGCATGTTTCACTCAGGTGAATTAGATCTGTGGATTATTTGCTGTGCAGTGTGGAGGTCTATAACATTCCAAGTTTTTCATGGTGTATGCAATCTTATGGACAACTATTATTTGATTTCAGAAAATCAACAGATTGTTTTACAAACGGACCTTTTTAAGAGGTCGTTCTCTTGTTAATCAGCGCTGAGTATTTAATGAATATATCCCATTAGTATTCCGCTGCTTTGTGATTTTCGGGGAGTTCCACTTTGTAGCATGGCTTAGAGCATGCCTCTCTTCATCTCACCGTAGCAATCCAAGCGAAATCTTTCCATTTCTAACCCTTCCTAATTAAATTTTATATGCATATGTTTGGCTCAAGGGGGAAGAGATTAGAAAAGAAACAGCTCATTTGATAATAATTGGCCTTATTTTTCTAGTTTATATTTTGAAAATAGTTTCATTAATAAAATATTTGACCATGTTTTTTTATTATTTTTTAACTATTACGACTATACTTAGCACACTTACCTTATAATTCCAGTTGTGTGAGGCTAAGCCTTTTCATTTCCCCATATACATAAATTCATTAAAAATAATGTTTTTTTTTTTTTTTTATGTTTTCGATGGTTTTAAGATATACTTATAGAACTTGGCCTGGTATATCTTTTCGAGACCATAATAATGAGCATTGCACCTAGTGTAATCCGTGTAGCTAGAATAAAAGATAAATTTTAGGATTAACCCTAAATAGCCCATCCATTTATGTTTGTGTATATTGACTTTTCACACTGATTAGTCAACCCCCTTGTTAAACCCTTTGTTGCACTCATCTTTAGTGCAAATCCCCCTAGTACAACCTGCGTGAGCCCTTTCCTTTTCATTTTGTAACCAATTATTATGTAGTTTTCGTACACCGATCGTCTTAGCCTACCTGTAGTTTCTTAGTCCAGATCGGAGAGTTGCTGGTTAATTTTGGGTTTCCTGGTGGAATTGCGGGTTAGATAAGTTATATGAAGAAAATACGGGTTTTTAAGATATTTGAATCTTAGAGTAGTGGCGGCCTCATGTATAGTAATGTGTCTGTATATGATTTAATTGTTATCCTAGTCCCCTAGCATCAAAAAAAAAAGAAATAAAGAGCATGTAAGCAAGTGTTTATTAGTCAGCTTATATATCGTATAGTGATAGTATTTCCGCCTTGTCCAACTGGCGATGATTCCGTCTTTTTAAACGGATAGTTCTATCTCTCCTTTATATTATAAGTCTATTTGTACAATGAGGGCATTGTACAATTCAAGTGGGGGTGGAAGGAATAGAAAGAATTTTGTGGAGATATGTGTCTATTTTGCCCACAGATTTTCAATTTTTAGCACATAATCATTGATGATGAAGGCCGAGTTAATGCATCACACTACATTTCATACGCATTAACTTGTGTATTGTGAAGACCCCTTGACTCTTGACCCTCGTTTTTACCTTATGGGATTGAATAAGACCAGTGACGGGGAAATTATGGATTTAGGAAACGATTTGTTTTGTTTTTTTATTTAACAACAATTAAATGTGCATCCCATGTCTTTATCCTACCATATATTATTCTTCGTCCTAACCCGTTGTTGAACACGAATTAGGATGAGATCGAATCTCGCATATCTATTCCGTCGTTACAGCCATGTAGGTGTAATTCAGCCACCTTGTTGGTGTGGTACTTTGGGTGAAAGATTGTTTGAATGATCAAAACCCCGTAAGCCTTTGGTTCATGTCACCCATTTTGCCTTTTGGAGACAGTTCATCTAGACTCTAATGGTGAAGCTTGGTATCCTGGCCAAGCTTATGATAGAATACTCGCCATGACTGAGCAGTTGAGTGATCACCAAAAAATAAACACATAATTAGTGAGAGTATGAGTGTGATTCATTTTTCCTTTCGTGAGGTACTCGGTTTAGAATTTTCTAGTATAAGCGATTTTTAAATTCATATCTTCCTGGGTAACTAGGGAATATCTTTTGAAAATTATTAAAGGTTCTACTTGAGGGCAAGTAGAAGTCAAGTGGAGGGATATTTGATAACATCAAATATTTAAAACTTTCATATCAAATTCCCACGTTTATTGCATTGCTTTATACGTTTGGTACTTAAGTTCGTAATATGTTGAATTTTAGGTAATTTGGCAATGGGAACGTAAAGATCTGAAAATCGGCTTTTATATCAAATAATCCGCATTATTCATTGAGTTACGGCGTAATTGATGAACATGATAACGCCGTAACCGGATACTACACGTGAAATTATTGTTGACCGAAGAAGTTACGGCGTAACGACACAATATTTACCGGCCGTAATTTGACCACATACTTACTAAGTATTAAAAGATCACTTTGATTAATACGAAGATTCGTGCTGACAAGAGCATTAACGGCGTAAACATCCCCAATTATGGTTACGCCGTAATTTTTTATTATGGAAATTATATGTAACACAAAAAATGGTTACACCGTAACATATATTAAGCAAGTACGAAGATCAAGGACAACGTTACGGCGTAACACCATATCTAGTTATGCCGTAACTATATATTTGGAAGGAAATATTGACAAAGTTAGAGTTACGGCGTAACACCATATTCAGTTACGCCGTAACCATAAAGATCCACAATTATGGAATGAAGATCACGTACTTATGGACATTATTTAAAGGTTACGGCGTAACACCATATCTGGTTACGCCGTAACAACTGCTTATATATGAAATGCCGTGTATGATGGTTACGACGTAACACCTTTATTGGTTGTGCAATAAGAGGTTCAATACCTATAAATAGAGGCCTCATTCAAGATATTCCGACATCACTTCCTCCACAGCCAATTGGAGAGGCGACAAAGGCTTTCAACCTTCGAAAAATTCCACCTGGAGTTCAAGGGAGATCACACTTTACTTACTTTTTGTTTTTAATGGTTCAAATATGAATACTGTAAGAATTATGAGTTTTCAATCTATGATTTCTTATATTTATTGTTGTGTTTCCGTTACCATGAGCGGCTAAGCACTTAAAGTGCTGGCCTAGTTATGTAGTTACTTTGTTATGATTATTTTATGTTAGATTATGGTTTCGTTAGATATTCCTTGACTATCGTGTAACCCTGGGTTTTGGTAGTACGGGTGGTTTGGACCTAGCTTGCCCCTATTATTAGATTATCTAGTCAATATAGGATCCAATGGGTACTAGGGAGGATCACTAACTCCTTACCTAGTGTAGGAACTAACCGGTCACCACACTTATCACTTAATATACTTAAAAAGCACAGGAACTCTTTCAAAGAAGGTTAATAATCTTTATAGATTATTCGATATATTTTGAGAATAGTTGGGATTAATCACTGCAACCTGGATAACCTACCTCCCAGATGATTTGGGACTGATTCAGAATCGCATGGAGTATAGGATAGACTAAATATGCACATTCAAGTCTATCGACCTTAGAAACCACTAATGAAACCATAGTTTAACATTGCATAAGAAAATGTTTTCATAACAGTAGTAATGAAGTAACTAGGTTAGAACGTTTTCTTTCTTGATATCTTCAACTCTTTTAATTTCCAGTTATTTATTTTATTGTTATTTATTTCAAATCAACGCAAAAACCACTTTTAAAATATGACATTTCAAATTAAAACTAATTACAACTTAGCTCTTGGGACGACCTCGAATTTACCATTCTATACTACCCACGATCAGGTTCTCTGCCCATTAGTGCATTGTTAGGTAGATCGATTTTTATAAATTTGAAATTTGGTAAAAATATATTTTAAAATAAAATACGCATCAAGTTTTTGGCGCCGCTGGCGAAGAGCTAAGAATCATTAGTTTTAACATGAGTAATACAGAACAACCAGAATCAACTGTCAACGAATACCTAACTAGGGTAAGAGACGACAACAGACCTGGAGTTGTCAGACCTCTATTAGAAGAAAATATTAAGTTCGAATTCTGGGGTCAATGCATTGACGAACTAAAGGACAATGTGTTCCTTGGAAACAATAACAAAAACCCCCTCGAACAAATCTCACATATCACATCTATTGTCAACCTCTTCCAATCTCCTAGAGTATTAAGAGACCAGGTAATGCTCATGGCATTCCCTTTTACGTTGAAAGGAAAATCCAGACTATGAATAAACTGGTTGTCAGCAGGATCCATTACAACCCGGGACCTCTTGAAAAACGCCTTTCTAAGCAGATACCGTCCGCTTTCCCAAATTATCAGACAAACCAAGGCTATTAGAAATTTTGGACAAGAATGCAACGAACCCTTACATCTTGCATGGGAACGGTTTAACGGTCTGCTTTATAATTGTCTAGAGCATAAAATCAATGAGCACGAAAAACTATAAATTTTCTACCAAGGGCTAGACCCTAGAACTAGAAAGAAGGCAGATTTCATAGGACCTATCCCAAGAATGACACCAGCCGCTAGAATTAAGGCCATTGACGAATTGTCAAAACACTCTCTCTCCTGGTATAAAGAAGAGGAATACAAGGAAAATGATTTTGACAAAGTACGCAAACATATCAACGATTTTGAACACAACATTAGTGTTCTTAACGAGGAAGTACGAATGGTGCAACACCAGTATAAAACTCCAAATGATGAAAGGGATTCTCTTCTGGAAGAAACCGTAAGCTCCTTCATCAAAGAAGCTCACTGAAGGCAAAAGAAGAGCGAGAGTTTTGTTTGGAGAATTAAAAATAATTACGGCAGGAAGTTCAAAAATCTGGCTTCTGATATTAAAACTATTGAAAAAAACCTCATCCAAATTGCTGAATCAATACACGGGAGGGGGGTTGGTACTCTTCTATGCTTTACTGAAACAAATCCAAGAGGATTAGCTCACGCTATTACCAATCACAGTGGGCTAAACTACCAACCTCCTAAAACCCCCTTGAGGATAGCAATGGCCTACAAAACATTACCACCGAACATATCCCTACCACTAAGAAAATAACTCCTAAACAAACATATAATAGCACTAAAAAAATAGATCCACCTATCCCTTTTCCCAGAAGACTAAAAAAAAGAAGGAAAAAGAACAATTCCAAAAATTCCTAGGGAACCTCCAACAACTCCACA
Source organism: Tanacetum coccineum (assembly GCA_026074375.1). Taxonomy (NCBI): domain Eukaryota; kingdom Viridiplantae; phylum Streptophyta; class Magnoliopsida; order Asterales; family Asteraceae; genus Tanacetum; species Tanacetum coccineum. The sequence continues at coordinate 8,527 of BQNB010104686.1, read as the reverse complement.
TCAATATCCCCTTTATAGAAGCCCTCGAACAAATGCCAAAATACGCCAAGTTTATAAAGGATCTTCTATTAAAAAGGGGAAAGGGAAGCGAAGCATCTAAAACTATATTAAATGAACAATGCTCCGCAATCGTTCTGAACAAAGTCCCTCCCAAAAATGGACCCAGGAGGTTTCATTATACCCTGTGTAATAGGACAAAGTGGAATTACGAAGAACGTGGTTGATTTGGGGGCTAGCATAAGCTTGATGCCATACTCGATGTTTCTACGACTAAACCTAGGTGATCTTAAACCCACACGAATGTGTATCGAGCTTGCAAATAAAACCACAGTTTCTAAAAGGGATTGCGGAAAATGTCGTGGTAATGATCGACTAATTTGTTTTCCCAATCGACTTTGTAATACTTGAAATGGAAGAAGACCATAGAATTCCCATTATTCTAGGAAGACCATTTTTGGTCACAGCACATGCCATGATTGATGTTTTTAATAAAAAGATATCATTCGAAGTAGGAGATGAAATCATCACCTTTGATTTACAAAAATCTATGAGATTTCCCCTATCTGATGAGGACACCTGCCATTCTGCGAACATAACTTACCTTTCCGTCGTTGACAGTATTAAAGAAATTCTTCCTCAAAACCACGATAATTCGATTGAACCCATTCTTGACCATCTTCCTGAAGATTGTAATAACCCTTCTCTCTTCGCTGCAAATTCTATCGACGAAGAAATACCTACCCCAAAACTCAAAGAACTCCCCTCCCACTTAGAATATGCTTTTCTGAACAACAACCGCGAATACCTGTCATCATCTCTTCGTTATTATCTGGCCAGGAAAAAAGGTTACTAGTGGAAGTCCTTACCAAACATAAAAAAGCCTTGGCATGTAAAATCTCTGATATTAAAGGAATCAGTCCCTCTTTCTGTACTCATAAAATTTTGACGAAAGAAAATTCCAAACCCGCCGTACAACCTGAACGTAGATTAAATCCTAAAGTCCAAGTTGTCGTAAAAACTGAAATTTTAAAGCTTCTTGACGTAGGACTAATCTATGCCATTTCAGATAGTCCTTAGGTAAGCCCAATTCATGTGGTTCCTAAGAAGGGAGGAACCACAGTGATTGCCAACAAAGATAATGAACTTATTCCAACACGAACAATCACAGGATGGAGGGTATGTATTGATTACAGAAAACTTAACGATGCAACAAGAAAAGACCAATTCCCATTGCCTTTCATTGATCAAATGTTAGAACGACTATCAGGAAATGAATACTATTGCTTTCTAGAAGGATTATCAAGATATTTCCAAATTCCTTTAGCACCAGAAGACCAGGAAAAGACCACCTTTACTTATCCCTATGGCACATTTGCCTCAGAAGAATGCCTTTCGGGTTATGTAACGCTCCTGCTACATTTCAACGATGCATGACAGCAATCTTCCATGACATGTGTAAAGATTTTATGGAAGTATTCATGGATGACTTCTCCGTGTTCGTAAATTCTTTCAGAACTTGTCTTAATAATTTATCAAAAATGTTAGCTAGATGTGAAGAAATGATCTCAGTTCTCAATTGGGAAAAATACCATTTTATGGTCAAAGAAGGAATTGTTTTAGGGCATAAAATATCAAAAGCAGGAATAGAAGTAGATAAAGCTAAAGTTGATGTGATCGCTAGTTTACCTTACCCAACCAACGTCAAAGGTATACAAAGCTTTTTAAGACATGTCGGGTTCTATAGAAGATTCATTAAGGATTTTTCTAAAATAGCCCGACCTATGACTCAGTTGTTGATGAAAGATGCCAAATTTGACTTCTTAGACGAATGCATAAAATTATTTGATATACTTCAGGATAAACTTATCACCGCTCCGGTGATCATTACCCCTAATTAGGATTTAGATTTTGAGTTAATGTGTGACGCCAGCGACTATGCCATTGGAGCTGTTCTAGGACAACGGATTGAGAAAAAATTCCGCCCAATTTGTTATGCAAGTAAAACTATGAACAATGCTTAAGAACATTCTACTGCTACTGAAAAGGAACTATTAGCAGTAGTATACGCATTTGACAAATTTAGGTCCTATTTAATAATGTCTAAAACGGTGGTTTACAAAGATCATTCAGCCCTCAAATATATCTTCAGCAAACAGGATGTTAAACCTAGACTAATAAGGTGGGTCTTACTTATAACAACCCATAATTTTCATCTATGTAATTATCCATTTATTAAATTAGATGCAATTTTCATCAATGTAATATCTACTTATTAAATTAAGCAGAACCATTTTCACAGGAAAACTTTTACTTTATTCATTCCAACTATGTAACTTAACTTACATATCAAAGTAAACGAGCTCAAGCAACAACCAATGCCAACTATAACTATGTTTATATCAAGTAAATGTCCTAATATGTCAAGTCTATGTTCTAATATCATTTTTACCAAATACGTTATCAATTTAACATTCCATATACAATGTTATTTCAAAACAAGCATTAAACGTTAACGTTTATTCTAAAAACCCTAATTTCATGTTGAAACAAGTGTACAAATGTTCAAGGCTTATGTACAAGTATCATAGCACCACATTTGAATATCTTTTCCCCCTAAACCAAGTTACAACCTTCTAAAGCCCAATGTATAAACCAAATATGCATGAATTTTCAAACTAGCTCATTTTCCCTCCAAATTCATTCCAGTTTCTTGTAACCACTTTAACACAAGTTACAACACTCAATGCACAACTCCTAAAACCTAAACCTAAACCCTAATTGATCCTAAAACCCTAATCTTGACTCTAAACCCTAAACAAAACCCTAAACTAGTCCTAAACCTAGACGAAAACCCTAAGTCCTAAACCTAAATTCTAACCTAAAAACTAAGCTACCACCCTATCACCACACCTTGTCATCACCCTACTAGCCTACTTAGCACCTCAAGCTACCACCCTACCACCTCCCAAGCACCTCCATCACTTTCCTTGTCCTCCAAGTTCACTCGTCACCTCCTTGTGTAGCCGTGCCTTCTCATAAGCTTCCACCATTCAAAGCTATTATCCGAGCCTTCAAGACTCATCCTATAGCTGCTCTTAGTCACCATAACTACTATCCTTGGCCACCACACCAAGAAAACTTAGTCACCAAGGGTGTTCGTCCCCTATAAATATCCGAGACCACACACACTCTCATTTCATCCTTAAAACTTATAATCATCTCAATGTTATAATCCAAGCCATGTCCTAGAAGTGAAGTGAAGTCCCTAGATTAGTTAGAAGCCAAGGAGAAGGAAGGAGAAGCCCTAGAACTTGTCACAAAGTCGTGCAAACCAAAACCCCCCTATTTTGACCCATTTTCAAGTTGTAAGTTATTCTACTCGTTCAATAAACTTTTTCCTTGTTTTAAAATTTTCATAAGATTTGTTAGATCCTATGTAAACTCTTGTTTAAGCCCTTGAACTACAAACCTATGCGTTTTGGTTTTTCTAAACCAAACATGCCCATTTTGATCTTTCTAGTTCACAAGCTCTTTCTATAAGCTATAAGCTCGTAAAACTAAGTTATTTTAGCTTATTCTAATAAGCCATAAGCTGCAAAACTCTTTTGGATTTCAAAAATACCATTTGCATGAATTTTGGACTAGTTATGAGACGATTTCCATGCATAGGGGTATATATCGTAACTTTCTGAAATTATATAAGTTTTGTGCCAAAAATGTCATTATCCTAAAGTTATAACTACAAGGGGATGTTTTGCCAAGTTTTAAAGTAAAAGGTTTAATATATATATACTTTATATATAAAGGATTAAATTTGTAAAAGTATATAAATCAAGGGTATATATTGCCATTTTTGCATTCTTAAAGGTATAAAATGAAATACTTTTATATAAATTATAAAAATATATATTAAGATTTGATTTTATTTAAACTTAACATATTTATCATTTTCATTTATCGATCGAAACACATAAAAACAATTATGTTATATACATATCATAATTTACCATCGACTAGCTTTTGAAGAAACTTAAAATGCTATCATTTAAATCTATAACGTACCACGTTACTAGGGAATTTCATGTGAGGGGTTTCATTTGGGTATACGTTTTGACGAGTTGCTGGATTTACGATTTAAAGTGTCCTAACTCCTCAAACGTTTACTATATGACCTCTGGATTATGATAGCCTGAACCGTGATACGATGTTTTCACAAGTTAATAAACCAAATTAATATTTATGTTAAACTTTATGAAATAAAGTTGAAATATAAACAATCATACTAAGACTTGACATATTACCCCAGGTTGCGTGACGAAGCTATTTACCTTCATTTGATATACTTTTGCCATCAATCAGATTTCCCTGTTAAGGTATGTTCATGGTCCCACCTTTACATGTTTTCTAAACTCCGTGGAGAGATACATGCTACAAACATGAATACAAGTATTTTTTAAGTGTATTCTATCCGGATATATTATTGCCTAAGTTTGCCTCCACTGCCATTATTTCTTAATCATGAACCATTAGTCACTTACGAGTGAACGCAAATATTGTGGATAGATCTATTGGGGGTGACAACTCTCGTTGGTGTACCCGTACATGGGGTAACCAAACGTACTATATTTGAGAACAAAGGATAACTTTGGCAAGTTACCTTTCCTTAATGACAGTTGTTCCTTCAAGTCGTTAAATTGACTTCGGATATTAATGTTTGGTTGCATGAGCTTAGGGTAATAATATAGTTTTCCATGATAATTGTAAATGCATGCAACTATTACCACTTATGATGACTTGTATTCAACTATTACATTGCAAACACTGTGAATTTCACTCAACCTTTATGTTGATCCTTTTAGCATGTTTATCTTAGGTAATTGAGCAACTATGGCATGAAGTGGCATTGGACATGAGGACGTCCAAACCTGTTATCATTCAACTATATGATTTGAAATGTATTTTGGGACCTCTTTTGTAAAAACTCTGATAAATAATGAATGATAACTTATCTTTCAAAAACGTCTCTTTTAAGTCATATTCTATTATTGTGACTATGATTCATGAAGTAATACCCTAGATTATCTCTCGCTGCTATATGTCAAATATGGAGGTGTTACAGATTGGTATCAGAGCCTCGGTTAAAGAGAACAAGGTTAAAACCTAAATTATAACTACTTTTTCTATCCAAGAAAGTCCTCCATGCCACTGCATTTCTCGAATAGTATGTAAAGATACATAACTATTATATAAATAACTTTTGTTATTTTACACTGGGTTGTTACAGAATTATGTCTTCAAACACTTCCAACTATATCTACCCTATTACCGTCCCATATGATGTCGATGTTGAGGATGCCTTTTCGTCTACAAACACTCCTGACTATACTCCGACTTCACCGGACTATTCCCCAACCTCACCGAGAAACACTTCTCCTGATCCTTCAGATGGTTTATCTAAGTATCTTTTAGCCTTGCTAGCCATCTCACCTTCCACGATGATCCATATATGAAGGTTATGCAAGCATATAATGCTACTAGTAATGAATCATCTATTCCACTACCACAAGCTCCTACTGTTCCACTAACTATTTTACCTCAATCTCCAGTGTTACCACTATCATCAATGTTTATTTCTCGAGATTTCTTTCTTCCCAAGGAGATTTTACCCCCTAAGAAACGAGCATGTTCCCGATCATCCTCCTCTACTTCTGCTCTACCTCAAGTATTTGAGATTGGAGAAAGTTCTCATAAGACACCTCTGGTGCACCATGAGGAACAAATTAAGACTATTCTGAATCACTTAGATGAGATCCCTCTTGAGCGTATTGAGCACATAAAAGATAAGGTAGAAGGTCTTGGTAACGATCGAGTAATCATACAACAAGATTTTGATCAACTAGAAACCGAACTTCATGAAGCCCGTGCTCAGATTGCTGGATTTCAGAGAGAGCAAATAAGGCATGATGACGAGATTATTCTTGCTCGCGTCAGTACTTCTACTCTGGATTATCGAGGATATCCAGATCTGCCACCGAACAGATATGAAGAATCTTCTAAACAAAATCCAAGAGCTCAAGAACCATAAGGGAGGACCATCGAACTACTAGACTAGATCTTTATCATTTACAGCTTTTGTTAGAATCCAACCACTAGATGTGTGGCATAAATAATGACACTTGTCAAATTTTGACTATGTAAAATATATAAGACAAGTTGTTTATAACTTAATACAATGGTGATTCCATTATACTTTGTTGTTTATGATACCGATTTATATATGTCATGGTTGTCTATCCTATATTCTATAGTATGATGATTCATATCTTTATCCGGGATTACCATGGTTCTCTTACCATTCGGTTTTTCTTAAACCTTTATCATGAATACCATTAGGTGGAATCGTATGCACAATGTCTTGATTTCACCTACACCACTGATGACGTATAGTCCAACCTCGGGTCATGAACCTGACCCACGAATACTATTTATACCCAGGCCCATAATAAATGGGCCACAACGACACCAATAC
>BQNB010104685.1:0-23764 GCA_026074375.1 Tanacetum coccineum | reverse complement strand
ATAAGTCTCATAACATCTTGAGACGAAACTTAGTAAGTGAAGTATCTTAACTAGAAAGAAGATGATGATAGAGTCAGTGAGTACTTAGTGTTGTTGATTTCTTCAACATAAATAACATTTGAACTTAGATATTTGAGAAAAAATAGCTAAGTATCAGATAATAGGGTACCCCTATTGGTACCCTCTGGCCCACTGTATAGTGCCAAAAGGTACAAAAGATTCTTTTTGTACCTTTTTTTTACAGTGCAGCGCAGTTTTTTTATCAGTTTATGTTCCGTAATTTTTGACAGTTTCATACTTTTGACCTGTTAAACTTTATATTTTTCGTTTCGTTTTTTACGTGTCACGGTTTTATAACATATACAAAATTATAAAAATACAAAAAAAATAAAATACAAAAAAAAACCGCAAAATACCCGGGGAGGGGGTACAAATTGTATTTTAGGAGGGGTACATATATCATAAGCCTAGATAATATTAGACGGAAACTTTTTAAAGAAGATAGGTAGAATAACACATATCAAGAATGTCAAAAAAGTACAATAATTGGTATATAGGTATGAACGATTGTCGTTACTGTTCCTTAAAGTGGGATTGTGCACATTCTAAGAATAAAAACCAAGGTTGCAAAAATCGTGAATTGTTAGCCGACGGTCGACCACTTTGTAGCTTGTAATCGGTCTAGGCGGGATTAATCGGATTGGCATTTCTGGCAAAGTTTGGATACTTTCGGCAAGTTTTGTGTATTTTCGGCGAGTTTTAGGTATTATTGGCAAGATTTTTTTCTAAAAAACAACTTGTAATAGATTTAAACAGTTACTATAAGTGATCAAAACAAGTTTACGGTGAGTTTTAGGTACTTCCGGCAAGATTAGAAGGTATCCGGCAAGTTTGACCACCGTTGATCGCCGTTGACCCATTTACATAAATCGACAAGGTCGGTGGCCTTGTAGCGCCTAGGCGACGATTAATCAGCCTTGTAAACTTTTTTGCAACACTGATAAAAACATTTAATGCGGTATTAATTTGCATCAATGTAATTTATAGATGTTCGACAAGTTCATATTACGCAACAGGTAACCACTTTGAACTTAGTGTATGTAAGAGAATGTTTTAAATGATTAAATGCTATCTCTTAAAATTAATGAGAAACACATCGGAAGGTATTTACTTTTTCATAGAATTAAATCTCTAAATATATTGAGTAGTTTTTACTTAAACATTAACTTTGGTTTATATTTAAGTGAGTGAGAAGATCATCAAATAATTGTCATTCAACTTTAATTGTTATTTCAAAAACAATCTTAGTAAAATGTTTTCATTCATTTATAATAAAAATCGTTAAAAAATATTTGTGCAAATCTTTATAACTTGTTTATCTTCTTAAACTGTTTTTAAATATTTCTTTAGCATAAAAAATGGTTAGATAACATAAGTTATTCTTTATAATTAACAATGGTTGATACCCTCGTCTTTTGGAGTGAATGTGATTAAAGGTTTACGTGAGTTGAGATGTAAACACAGAAGTGAATACACATCTATACTATAGATAAAGGGTTTACATCGTATTTTTGAATGTGGAAAAATTAAAAAAGAGTAAACTACACCGTTCGTCCTTGTGGTTTGCGTTGACCAACGTCCATAGTTCCTTGACCAAAAAAGTTGCACCATCCGACCTTAAATGGTAAACGTTTTCCGCCGTTAATCCCTCACTTTACCCAGGCCCACAAACGATTGTTAAGTGTGTTAACCACAAGGGTATTCACGTCTTTTCATCCCTATCTATAGCATTTAAAGCTTCCATCTATCGGATCATTTCACACACAATCCCCAAAATAGTTTTTCTTTTTCTCTCACTATCCCTTCATCTTCTTCCCTAAATCTAATTGAAATCAAACCCTAGTTAACTGAAACTATTAAGTTACTACGATGGTGGTTCCTCTGTACGACATAAGAGATGAGGGTGTTCATGATCATGATCCTTACAAGATGTACAGTAAGTAATTGATTTGAATTTTTTGACAATGCTGTTTAGTATAAACGGTTTTGAATCGTTATAAATGACTATTAGTATGAATAATTGAATTTGAAATAGTTTATTTGACGTTTTGTGGCTTGAAACCCTAACTTGATTCCTTTTTGTTAATTTTATTGCAGAACCGCACTCTACTCTGTTTTCCATCAAGCTTCATTATGGTGGTGTTTTCACAATATCTCCAAACAGGAAATACAACAATGGTAACATTAGCTTTGTTATCCGCTACTCCATATGTGGCATTACTTAATGCCTTGAAAAGAGATCCTTAACACCAATTCTCGATACTAATTCTGCAATCACATATCTGAGAAATAAAGACAACTGATGTGCCTACGTTTCCTGCACTTTAACAATCATATACCTAGTTTGAACATTGAATAATAACTAGTACAAAAATAATTATAAACAATTAAGTATCGCACAACTGATTTACAGTAGCTTCAATAAAACCCCAGCCATCCTCAATATCTGGTCCCACCCAAAATCCAGATATCACCCTAGGGGTACAACAAACTACTTTACAATTAAGAAAAACAGCAACAGCAGGATTATCATGCCGCATAATAGAAATTAGTTCTTCTCCGCACGATTTGGAAGCCAGAAAATGGATACCTTCAAATCAGAATTACATAATTTTTAACTTAAGCACAGCAGATATAGAAAAGAAAACAGAGACTTGGTTCATCTAAAAAACAGATTCCATAGTAGTAGTACCGTCACTTGGCTATATAAAAGGTCATACAAAAGCTCAACTAATGATCATGCTGTTCCGTAATGATTTACCAACGACAAACTAATTTGGATGCTAGGGACTGAGCAGAGACCAGTTAATTTTGTTTGGTTTTCTTAAACCCTGCGTACCAACCCTTTCACCCTGGATACGCCCAGACCCTCCAGTTATCCACGCAAACTTATCTCATTGAACCACCCCCACCCCACCAACCAAGATACTTAAAAACATCCATGAAAATCCATAAGTCATGTTTTAAATTTTATACAACTATTTATTAAAAACGAAGACGCCAAAAAAACGAAGAAAAAAAAAACTAAACCTAAGTTGGGGGCATGTTCCCTCTATGTAAAGTGTAAAAGAACTGGTCTAGGTGCCAATATCATGGTCTAGATAAGATCGTCCGTCAAAAGTCGTCCTACATTTACTTCAATCAAAGCTCACAATGTGACAACATTCCTATACTTATGTATATATACATGCATACATATCTACTTCTCTACCATATATTATGTATTGCAAAGTGACAGCATTCACGAGACTTAGTAGGCGACATTAAGGCCAATTGTTTGCACAAGTCAACGTATAAACATATACCCGAGAAACAAAGAAGTGTAAGGACATACGAGTTAAACCGGTTGATGACCTCACAAGCAGCCTGCAATTATCTGTCCGCTGCGCTATTAGATCCTTAGAGCAAAAAAATATGTAAAAATATCAGTCGAAAATATCACAGCATCAACAAAACATAGGGATGTCCTAATCATCGAAAATGTGAAACCATTCATGACCTCTTAATAGTTAAGACTTTTTCTTAATATATTTTCATATCAACCTCGTAATTCGTAACCCCCCCTACTCGAATAACAGAGCCAATGTTGGATGTTGGAGAATAAAGTTGTAGAAATGGACAAAATTTGATAAAGGGAATAAATTGGATACTATTCCTCTATATGTTAGCTCTTTCTAATGGAATTTTATTACTTGCACAAACAATAAAAGTGAAGAATTTATCTTAGGACATGTTCAGGATTGCTTATCTAAACAGCTTATGCATATGCCGAAAAACATATAACCAGTTCAACTTATTTCACATTTACGGTAAAGATGGAATAATAAATCAACAAGGAATCAGTTTAAATAAGCCAAAAACAGCTTATTTTCAGATAAGCATAAGTACTTTTGGATCCAAGTACATGAATTACTTATCTGATTTTTGAAAATGCAATTAGTGGATAAGCTGTTTAAATAAGCAAATTCCAAACACTTCTTAAGTCTGTATATATGTTCTAACAAGGTTTATAGTCTTCCCATCAACCGGTCCCCTAATCCAAAAACGTAATCTATCCACCTAATTCCTTCAAGATATAAAATGTCATAAGCCAAAACCTATGCCACAAAACACTCTTAAACTGCACAGTTTAAAACCCTCAAATATATGATGGAACTGCATTAGATTATGATCAAAACCCTCAAATAACTGAAACAATTCTATAATGATTAATGCACATCATAAGTTCCGGAAACAAGCTTAAAGACGGAATAAACATTTTGTTCTTTTACTTGTAGCTCATCTTGAATAATCTACTTTTCCGGGTAAGCATGGTTTCCGACCTTTTAACCGACTAATACACGGGGTTTGAACTCACAGTTACATAATCTAGTTTTCTACCAACAAGTGGATTATTTATGTGTCTATCAACATTTAACAACAGTATGTATAAGAAATGAATTTCAAGATTTTTAAACTAAATAAGTGTAGAGGGGAAGGGTTTACCTTATTAATAATTAGGGTTTTAGGATATGTGAAGGAGCAGCACATAGAGACAAAGGAAGCCATTCTATTTCCACAAAGGAAGAACTGAACCAAGGTTTATACTTAGGATGTGTTTGGTTTATGTGTTTAGGTTTGAAAGTACTATTCTACACCTTTGGTAATGGGAATTTCTACCTATATATGAGGCAAGGCATGAAATATTTCATGATGAATAGACATGGTGACATGACAACTTAATGCTGACTGGAAATGATGACTCAAAGGGTATTTTTGTCCATAAAATTTAACCTATTAAATCTGTATATAAAACAAAGGGTATAATGGTCCATTTGTTTCTTCCATCAAAAACCCTTATACATTTCTCTTTAAAGATTCAATGGATAAGTTAATTTTGAGAAAATCTCTCTCAATTTTAAAAATCCCTTCCAAAATTTTGAAAATCATATAAAAAAATCACCGTTTATTTTAGGGATTTCGGGAAAATCATATCATCTACATTCATAATTCATTTCAAACAAAAAATTAGGCACTTATTTATGCTATCAGTTTGATCTTGTCCTTTGGTTTCGCATGACGCTTCTGATTTAAAATACATAACAAGATGAGGATAGTTAGGGTTTTAATTAAAAACATGATCAAAGGTAATGATTTCAGCTTTATTTTAGGGATTTTGATATTTCAATTTTGGTTATGAATTAGTGATGATTTTATTGTGTGATTGTGAATTTGGGTGTTTGCATTGACGATTTGATTTTGACGGTGCGGTTAATTATCTGGTATAGTATAGATCCCTAATTTATTCTGCAATATTAGGGTTATGTTGATTTACATGGTTTTGTGAGTATTTATGGATGATATGATGCAAATTAATAAACTTTTTGATATAAAATAAATGATTATACATTGTTTTTGACAATTGATTAGCTTTTGGTGTTAAGGAGTGTTTGGCATTGTGTAGACATGATACATGCCCATTTGATTTCTTGATCATCTTAAAAAAACACTATACGAATCAAGAATGATTCAATGGAAAATGATGAAATTACAAATACAAATAAAGGCGTTTGTGGTCACAAACAAACATGGAGTTAATATTTGAGGTTACTAATCAATAACGTTATTCTTTCGTGATTATATGAGTTATGAGTTCTGACTTTGAGTTTCTAATTCTGCAATGACAAAGAAAAATGTTAATTGTGGTAGCATAAATTACTAAACAAAATTCTAGACTTAGAAAATAGTGCAAGTAGCAATGCCACAGTAGAAGATAGACAATGACATGAGCTAGACGTGTGCTACAAATATTGAGTTTTCTGAATTAGATGTTCCATAATGAAAGGATATATACCTTTACTGATACCGATACCGTATAACCATGTTTTCATTGATCATATTAAGGGTCTACATATATGGTTGAACGGACACTCACATCCATCTTTTGGGGAGTAGTGGCTGACTAATATAGTCGAAAATCATTATCATTTTTGGCACTTCAATAGTGATACTAACTATATGATTTAGACTTTTTGGCTACTATAGTGTAAACCTTTTCTTCTCCTAAATTTTAAAGTTGCTTTTTTCAGGGTAATTTCATCACACTTTTGGTTTTAGAGTAAACATTTAGATGGCTATAATTTCAAGGTTTTTTCTTGTCTTTTTAAATGGGCTACTAGGACCGATAATGGTATTACTTATTTAACGTTGCTTAGTTGTTTTTTTTTTTTTGGAACGGCTTGTTAGTTTTTAGTGGTTCACGTCCAACAGTGACATCCAATTGGGCAGTATGATGTCACCTTGAACCGCCTTTGTTTTGTTGTTACTTCCTCTTTTATTCCGCTGACGGGGTAAAAGTCCTGGGTGGGTCTCGAACTCGAGACTCCCTAGCAAAATCCCCTCCCCAAGCTAGATAATCTTGGTGGCCAACTGAGCAGCCCGTTGTTATTTAACGTTGCTTAGTTGTTTTGAGTAGCTATAAGTTGGTGTCTACTGTTTGTTATTCAACTATTTTTGGTCTTTCTGGTGATATAACCATTATGTTGTCAACATGCATATGCCACAAAACTTTCTCGCGAGGAACATCAAGCCATAGGATTGTCGGCTATAAGTAATCACCCCCTTTTTGTTCTTATCTTTTCCTTTCTTTCACACTTGATATAATAAATCAGGTTGTTGGTTGTAGTTATACTATGACAGGCTTACTTTTCTATTAATTTTTTATCTATCGTTTTGTGATCTACTTCATATTAGTATATCTTGTAGCATAGGAATGATTGTTAGCCCAGCTTTGGGTATGCACCTTCATTATGTGCTGGCATGTAGAATGTGTAAGGGATTAATGGGATAACGTACAGTGAAACGGTTACGCCTCTCAAAGACCTTGACAACACCAGAAACCACAATATCACATTTTACTACACTCGATAAATAGCTCAATATTTCATAACCCAAGATGTTAGCATTATGTGGTCCACTCTTGGTCGATGAGGTATGTACAACAAACTTTTAAGTTAAGGAGCTGCGATAGGCCATCTCAAAGAGGCTTTAAAATGTCCCTTTATTGTATTTACAGGCAATCAGCTTATCTGTTATAGCTTATGTTTTTGAAATAAGCTAATAGTTTTCAACTAATTTGAAACCTAATAAGCACCTTTTAACAAATGTTTGGGTACGCCTACTGCATTTCATCAACACTATAGTTATTAACCCAAACACTGCCTTAGTAAGCGATCGCAAATACCCCATACTTAAACACCCAAGTAAGAGTTGATTGGTTATTTTAGCTTAAATAAGTAAAATCATAATCATGTACCTAATTAGTTTCTTAAAGCAAAAGTTAGCACAATATTATCTAAACAGTAAGTTCTTTTAAGTTCTAACTTCAACTCCTTACTTGATTATCTAAATCATTCAAATGCCACGTAAGAATTTCTTCCACTTCATGAGCATGCTAATGTGATTACAGGCACGCACATGATTCAACGACAAAAGGAAATTCACATCATTGTTGGATCCTCGGATAAAAGGTCGCTAGCCGATAAGGGGGCTATACCAACCTATAACAATAGCATCCATGTGTATTTTCAAGAACATGTTTCCGCTCGACCTCTCATTGACGATGTGGTCATTAGCTTGTCTTATCTTGAAAACCAATAATATGATCCTAGCATTGCTTCTCCAATGTAATTGGCCAAACGAAGAATTATATATGCAAATCAATATGATTTTTCTCTATAGTTTAGTTGCATGTGCTTCTTTAAGCATACTTGATCTGCATCTTTGAAGAAAAAGTAGATGATGATGTATTAGAGAACATCCAAGAATTTGATGCAAGTATGATTAATACATATATGTGGATTTTGTGACCAAATCTAGAAATAACACTTTTTTAAGGTCTTTAGCAATTCTCTTTTAATAATTTTGATAATGGCTCATGTTGTACCTTAGTTCCTTGTGGCTTATATGATTTGAAGCATACTTATTTGGATCTAAAGATACACTTTTACCATTTGGGAGGTACAAATTTATGGATCTAAAGAATTGAAAATATTATGTTATGTTTTTTTATATTTTTTTGTTTTTGTAATATAAATTTATTTTATAAGATGTTAATATATTCTTAATGGATATTGATTTATGTCTTGGAACTATGTTTCATAGGTTGGAAGTTTCAAGATGTTTGCAATCTGGCGTTGCATTTTGATGCTAAATAAAGGTGACGCATCGGGAAAATTATATGTTGTGCTAAAAGGTAAGTTCATTTTTATATTGATATGTTTTAGTATTCTTCATTTTTGTGCCATACCTGCTCATATTTGTTAAAATAGCGGATCATATATAGTGTCATATCTGCTCATGTTAGTCATCAAATAAAGAACTATACAACATGTTGCACAATAGCAAAATGGATTCCTTTCAACGACTTTAACAGATCATAAAACAAATTCCTTTAAGAAATTGTTCCTAATTACATAATGCATGTCATGCTCACGAGAGTTGATCACACTAAGGAGTTGGATGCTAGATGACTGTTATCATGATCCTTCCAAGATGTATTTCTTCACTTGCCTTGGCACCTGTACATAGGTAAAAGGTTTCTTCTTCAACTGTCGTTTTTTTTTCGTTATAATGAATATTGCCTTTGTTTCAGACTTATTAAATTGTTATGATTTCATTTGTTTTCGAGCAAGGCACATCTTATGTGAAAAAAATGCAAGTTAAAATTATAACGATAGCACTTACAAGGAAGCTGCAAAAAAGGGGTGGTTAGGCAATGGGAGTTAAGGTTACCTCCAGCTGAGTTCGCAAAGGTAATCTCTTAAGTCAATGAGTGTCATTCCTTTTTTTCCTTTGTCATTATTGATGCTAGAGTTATTTGAGTAGTAGTATTTCAGATATTTTACATGGTCAATGAGATGGTCTTATCACAGATAGAGTTTAGGGGTTGCTATGTAGACCTAGAAGGTGCAGACACCGCTGGCGTATGAATATTTCTGAGTGAGTGCTATTTACAGTACATGTAATAAATCTGAAAATCTGGCTTGCTTTTAGTCTTGGACCGTTCACCATGTTCATATACACATGGGGGCGTGGTGGTGACCATATCCCTTAACTACGACGCTGATAATGGTAATAGAGGAATGGATTCTGAAACTCATAATGTCATATTGTCGGTATGGCAAAATAGCCCTTCACACTGCCGCTATTGTTGACAATAATACGCAACTGAACTCTTAGTCATGAAGCGAAAAGAATTGGTGGGCAGACCGCCGATCAAGGACACAATTGATCATTCCTTATCGTGCTTGTCAAGAGTCAAGAGCAAGAAATGATTGAAGGTTCTCTATTTCGACAAAGACGACAACTATTCAAACTCAACAAGATACGTTGTTTACAAAGAAGTCTTATGTCGTATTTGAATAGGCGGCATTGTTTTGTATATACAACATATTCATTATCTTTTATATAAAACCGACAAGCTAGTTTTGTGTTTATAATGTTTTTCGCTTTTCAATATTTATTTACGTCCACTTAATATTATCCATATTATTATGAAGCTAACCCGCCTATCGGGCGGGTTATGTAACTTGTTTCTACTTATATATATGGGGCAAGGCATGAATTTTTTCATGATGACTAGATATGATGACATGGCAGTTTTAATGCTGACTGGAAATGCCACGTCAAAGTGCATTTTTGTCCATAATTTATATGATCTTTTCCGTAAATATGTAAAAAATTAGACGATTGAAAGATTCGAACCATGCACCTTTCGTTTACAAAGAAAGGCCCCAACCACTGAACTAGACCATATTTTGTGATCAACAATCCAAAACCAAAATGATATACTCATCTAAAAATTACCTGCTTCCCTTATCATTGCCACTTTCCTAATTCATACACATATATTCTCACAGATTATCTCCCTTATCATGTCAGCTACTCATTCCCTAACGAACTCATGTCAGTTACAACGTTTTCCCCATTTAAACGCTTACACAATAATCATAATCCAATTAGAATCACTTCAAATAAATCAATCAATAACCCATTTCTTATTACTTATCTTCATGAATCAATTCAAAATCAATCAATCAATAACCCATTTCATTATCAATTCAAATCAATCAATAATCAATTCTCCAAAAATCATGGATCTGTTTAGATCCCAATTCTTATCCCAAAACAAACCACCTACGATTCAAATAACCCTAATATCTGCCTATAAATACAAGGCTAATCATTTGGAAAAATCATATTCCTCAACATTTACGAATCCCAAAAATGAACAACTTTTCAGGAAAACGCATCTCAAAAATGGGTTATCAAAAAACGCCTGGGGCAGGTACTTTTGGGGGAGGTTCTAAGGGTTACAGAAAGGGCGGCGGATATGGTGGTTATGGAAGTTCAAAGGGTTTTTGTGGGTCTGGTGGGTCTGGTAGTTCTGGTGGATCTGGAGGTTAGTCTAATTTTTAATTATCATAATCAGGTTGCAATTATTATGTGTATTATATGAACGAATCGTGAAATGGGTTATGCTTGAATACATATGATTGTTGTCAAATTTTTTACATTTGATGAAGATAAGATGCCTAATTATGTCTTGCTTATTGTTATTAGATTTTTATATGTTCTGTTTTTCCAAATGTAGGTTCTGCTTTATATTCTGTTTTTATATATCCTGTTTTTAGATTACAAATTATTGTTATTAGATTTCTATATGTTATGTTTTTCCAAATGTATGTTCAGCTTAATAAAAAAGTATCTATATGTTCTTTTTTTGATGCCTAATTAAATTAAAGTTCTGCTTAAACATACATTAATAAAAAAGTATCTCTATAAGTATCCATATGTTTTGTTAGAATTAGATTTTGGATCACACTCTGTAAGTAAACATAACTTGTGACGGTATGTAGTTTTGACATTTCTATTGTTAGTAGATAATTAATATAACGTAACAAATCTTTTTAACCCTTTATAACAGGAGAGGATAGTAATAAGAAAATCACACCAATCAGCGAAGTTGACCCTATGTTGGACGTTAAAAGACATATGTAGGTCAGACCGTTCAACAGCTTCAAAACAGGTATTTGGTGGTAAAGTTGTTTTGTTTGGTGGTGATTTTCGGCAGATCCTTCCTGTTATTCCTAATAGCAGCAGACAAGATGTTGTTCATGCCACAATTAACTCTTCATATCTTTGGGAACATTTCACTGTTCTAAAGTTAACTGTTAACATGAGGTTGGGTTCGGGGAGCAACTGATTGTGAAAGAAAAGAAATACAAGATTTTGCCGATTGGATTTTAGATATTGGTAATGGAAATATAGGCGGTAAGAACGATGGGGAATCGACTGTTGAATTTCCGGATAACATGTTGATTCCAGAGTCCGATGATCATGTTGGTTCAATTATTCATGAAACATATCCGCACTTGCTTCAAAACCTATGGAACCCGGATACATTTCAAGAGCGAAGCATTTCTTGCACCACTCACGAAATGGTTGATATGATAACAAACGTATGCTTTCTTTAATTCAGGAGGACGAGGGTGTAAAGATAAATACGTGTCTTGGATTCTATTTTGTTGTTGATGCTGATGATACCAATTTTAATTTGGATCTTTACACCACAGATTTCTTGAATACTATAAATGTTGTCAGGTCTCCCGACCATTTGTTACGTTAAAAAATTGGTACTCTGTTAATGTGGCATGCGTTCAATGATCGAAAGAGGATCCACCAACCGAGGGTGTATTACTTAAAATTATAGGAGTTTCAAGAGCAACAAAAAAAATGTAGTTCCCAACAACTTTTGCAAGTATACATAACATTAGTTCATGATTATCATTCTTAATGTTGTTTCATACCTGATATTGCGTAGTTTAGTGGCAAATGTAGTAAAGAGTAGTGAATTGTCTTGTATTTTCATTTTAGATAGTAACCTATCTTCAAAACCCATTTTGGAACGTAATTATCAGTAGATGAAACCATGTTGGGTAGGTATGGGGAGTTAGTTTAATTCTCCGTTGTGGTTTACATCAAACTTAAAAGTAGTATTTGATGAAGTCGACATCTTTGGAATGTAAGAAATGTTAATTGAAATGAATTTGTTGAAAATATGGAGTTGTATACTGGTATATATATAATAATTGCGAATGGTAAAGTTGAACCCATCATATTGTTTTTTCAATATATCAATTTTTTATTGTTACACACTAGAACAAGGACATTACATGCTACAACAATTATTAAAATATTGTTTTTTCAGTAACTAGACAAATAATTTTTTTTTGCACATAGATGGTTTTCTTGTTGATTTCTATTGTTTATCTCATCACAAAACAGCTCTGCAACGATGAGTGGGATAGCTCCACCCGAGACACGTACACATGTAGGCGGTTATGATGAGTATACATGAGTATCGTGTCCCGCTCTTGTATAGCATCTTCAAATGGTACAAGACCTGAATCAAGACTACAATTAGGTTTCTTTATATAAATAAACGTTGGGGAGTTTTGATCGTAACCCACATAGTTGGTTAAAATTAATTTAATTGATTGCTGAGAAGGTGTGTCGATGTCTACCGGCTGGATCTTGGTAGCAATCAGCCCATCAACAAATTCTCTATGAGGTGGACTGTGAACTTCCCATAATGGTGTAAAAAAATAAAATTAACGGTGTAGTTAGGACCTTTAAATGTCATGTTTGAAAATAAAATGAATTAGTTTAATGTTGTTGTTGAAGTTGAACCACAATGTATGTGGTTTATATAGTGTTCATGTTTTTGAAATGATGACATTAAATGGGTTTATTGCTAAGTGATGCATTAAGTGTCATGTGACGATCAAGTTAAGTATGTATTTGTAAGTGATTTGTTTTCCATATAACAATTGGTTTTGTCATTATATATGATAAAACGCGTACCAATGCTACGTGATCCATTTAGTGTCGGGTCTTGTCAAGTAATATTTTATTATGTGATTTAATGGTCCAATTTTCATTGATTTGGTCAAATTATAGGCATAAATTGTTACAATAATATTTTCTTATACTGGTTGTCTGTGTAGTTCGCTATCATTTATAAGCTAAGTGTGAGATAGAACCACTCCAAAAAGCTAGACTTGAAGGAGGGGGAAACCTAGAACTTTATAATCATTCGGCCAACCTCTTACTTGGCCAGAATGTGGGATGATAACAATACCCACGTTTGAAAGAGCAACGTCCTGTTGGTTTGTAGAACTTCCAAATGTAGGGACTGCTTATGATACCAATTGATTTACTGTATCAGAAAATGTCATAACATGTTTGTTAGTTACTGTTCAATTTGTATAAATTGCAGTAGATTATTACTTTTGTATTACCCCTTTAATTGTACTCGTTGTTTACAATTTTTATAGATACAATGTTAAATTTGTAATGACAGTGTTTATTGTAGGTACATAGATAGTTTATTGAAATACTAAATATATACATCATTAAAATGGACACATGTAAAATTTTACACACAACCAACAGAAAGCATAATACATATAATTTTCTAGAAACCCAACGAGTCTTTACCAACTATTTGAACCATTCGTGTTTATATCATCTAGATGTTGCGCATCATACTGCTGAGAGTTGTATTGTTCATACATTTGAGATGATTCTGTGTAATGTCCATTGTATGGTTGAGAGGTGTTTGCGAAATGTTGGTCGTAAGGTTGCGATGGGTATGGTGTTTGACAGTAAGGTTGTGATGGAAACATGGGGGTGGGGGGTGGGGGGGGGGGGGGGGGGGGGGCAATTACCAAAAACTCACGTTATTATCTTTTTAGCTCGCTATATTTTTTAATTTAAAATATCAATCATCGTCATAATTAAGTTTTTTATTTATTTATGTCACGGGTGTCACGCGTATTGTTGTGATGTTAATGGTTAATATTATTGATAGTTTTTGTCCAACTGTCTGATTGGGGTTGTTGAAAGATGGTTGGTTGTTTTGTGTAAATTGTTGATCATTGTGTGTACGTATGTTGACAGGCGGTTGAACGACAAAGGGTTGACCGCATTGATCACGTCTGTGTCCCGTTTGTGTGCATCTGGTACAACGTATAATTCTTGGCTCCTCTCCTTGAGATTGTAAGGATGTATTTTTGAGGACATCAGGTTGTGGGTTGTCCATGCGAGGGGAGGAAATTTTGAATAGTTTTTTTATTATTCTCTGGAAATCCATTGTTGCATATTTCCAGGGATTATGAATTGACTCCGAATAAGTGGCTTGATATTTTGGTTTTTTTACCAAATTGCAATAATGGACACAATCCGTCAAACCCAAAAAACCGTGTTATAGCTATTACGTGACCACACGAAAGCCCTGAAAGTTGCCATTTACGACATCCACAAATTCCTGATTGTAAGTTGACTTCACGAATGTACTGGCCGTCAGAAACTTCGTATTGATATGCGTTAACACCTTTAACAACCCATGTCGCGCTTTTCATCTTTTTTTTGCCACTTTGTTTGCTGCCCAATCTGTTATTTCGTACGTCATATTGCTACATAGTAGAATAAACAAGACATGAAATAATATGAAGTGTTATCAACGAAAAAATAGTTGTTGTTTATTTTGTTTTTTAAAGAATAATACCTGCCAGTTGTCGACGTTTATAGTACCATTCTTGCACCATCGCACGGTACGTCTCTGCTAACTTTAACACGGGCTCTTTTTATATATTACACTACAAGCATTGACAGAATCCACACTATTTGATGTCATATAATTGTAACGCACCAGAGGGCAATGCGCTCGTGACCATCTTTCAGGACCAGCTCGACCAAAGCTTTTCATGTGCATCAGGCTGAACAATTTGTAGTGTGTTCATGTTTGTTGCATAGTCTTCTCGTGTATATGCCTTGCATATTTTCCAGAATAAACCTTTTCTTTTTTTGTTTTTCAATCCTAGGTTCATCATAAGATGACGACAACATACAGCATGAAAGGCTAAAGGTGAGGGAAAATTCCCTTTTCTCTGTCAAAGCTTATAGCAGCATGCCTATCAGTTATAATCGTAAATTAGGATTATCACCAATGCATTCTTTGAGTACGGACATCCACCATGACCAACATGGACATGTTTCCCCTTTGCATATACCAAATGCAATTGGCACAATCTAGTTGTTTCCATCCATGGCCATAGCTACCAGATTTGTTCCCTTGTATAGACCCTTTTAAATGGCAACACGATTCATAAGCAGTCGGTGCGTAGATAATTGAGGAAAAGTACGAATCTGTAATAAAAGATTATAAACATACTTTTATGATTTAATAGAAATTATATTATTTAATTTTCTGTGAGCAACACTTACGATAGCACCAAATGGCAATGACATAACATCTCGAAAACTCTGTTCTGTTATCATCTGGTTTTGATACATGTCTAATGTCCTTGATTTTTTTTTGGTTTTTATAACAATTAATACAGGCGCATTTCAAATGCTTCGTTATGAGTGAACCTCTACCTGTTGTATAGCGTAGTGCTTCCTCTTTTCCTTACTTGTTGTAAGGAAATAAGTATTTATATTCTGATAGAATATCTTGTTGTATATCTTTCCCTTTTAAAACCCTTGACCTATCTTGTAATTTTGGAGTAAGAAGGTGACCAATGACTTTTTTGTTTGCATTTCTATGGTTAGGATATGTTTGAGTCTTGGAACAAGTGTGAACATCATTAAGATATGTAATGTAATATTTCTTTGTATTATCCCACAGTGTCGCCCGGAGATATCAATCACATTCAGCAAAATTATAGCATTTTAAGTAACATCTTTTCGGGTCTGATCTGTCTGTTAAAAATTAGAAACCTTCGCTTAAAGCTTTCAACCTAACAGCCAAGATCAAAGATTTCTTGCTTCTCAAATTTACCCTTTTCAACTTCTGATTGTTGACTATACTGCTTTGAAATAATAGGTTTTGCCTTGTAAACTGGTGTCTCCGAAATGTCAGGCTCAAATGACATGAACTTTTGCCATTTATGGATTTTGTTTTGGGGGTTTTCATTAACCACATCATCTGTGTTATATTCGTTTGATCTGAAGTCAAATGAGGATTCAGGATTTGAAAAATGTAGCTCATTTTGCAAGTGTAGTGGAGTGTTGTTATGAAAATTCATTTTGGCGTAATCAAAAGATATAACCCATTGTTTAAAAAAGAAGTTTTGTATTATAATATTATTCAAATGAGACGTATGGTTATTTCCTTTAATTAGATGGCCTTCGTTTTCTAAAGTTGGTGATTCAAAAAAATTAAAGAACATATTTTTTTGATTGTTTTTCTGTTTAGAAACAAACAAATGTGCAAATTCATCATTGGAGTTACAAGCACACCCAACAAAAAATTGAACTTAGGTCGTCTGTGATGATAACAGCCAAAGTTCAAATGACGAGAGCTTTAAACGATAAAGTTTTTCACAGCATTTGCTTCAACTTGAATTTTGCATCACCATTTATGTAACATTGAGTATGTCTAATATTTCTGACGTATGGAACCTCATTGGGTTTCATTTTAAAATGAATTAAGCACTTGAAGTTTTTTTATATTTTGACGAATTTTTCTTAAGGTTGAGTTTAGAAATTTCAAGAATTATATATCACTTATACAAATGTAGATTCGCGCCAAAGTTATGCGTGTATACTCAATGTCAGAGAGGTTGTCGTATCAAGCTTTTACATAAAAGTTACAAAAATATGATCGCGCAAAATTATACGTGATTATACTTAATGTCAGGAGTGTCTATCACGCTTTTAATAAAAGTTAAAAAATATAGACTCGCGCAAAGTTTAAGCATATATACTGCACTGACAATGAGGTTGTCCTATAAGCGCTTTTGTAGATAACGTTAAAAAATATAGAACGCGCAAAAGTTATGCGTGTTATGCGTGATTACTTAATGTCAAGAGAGTTTGTTCCTATCCAGTTCGCGCTCACCCCCCCCCCCCCCCCCCCCCCCCCCCCCCCCCCCCCCCCCCCCCCCCCCCCAGCCCGAGTAAGAGAGGATGTGGGATCACTCAAAGTTAAGCGATGACTCTAGCTCGGCAGGGTCCAGAGACTGGGTGTCCTATCAATGCTTTTAAATATTATATGTAATGCTGTATTTATACCCACTAAAATTAATCTTAGAGCCATAACCAGTAAAATTTCTAAACAATGTCTGACAATATACCATTTTGAGAATTCAATTGGCTATCATTAATAGACTTCCAGTGAAATCTTTACTCCATATTCGTTCAGTTTCAAAAGTCGTGGAAGTATGGATAGTATTCCATAGTCTTGTTCCGACTTTGTACGTGGATAGGTTTTCGTATATGTGTAACAGAAGCAAACTCAATGGTTGTTTATATTTTAACCTCCTTCTCTAAAGCAAAATTATGAAGGTTTTATATGCTCGGTAGATGATAATTTAGCACTCTCACCTGTCGTTTCCAATTAAAGAAATTTCAATCTTACACCATTTGCTACATGTGAAGGTGTATGGTGTTTTTCATATGGGGAAAACTCAATGCTTTTTAGAGAGAGAGGAGAGAGAGAACCATTCACTTAAAAGTTTCTGGTCTGTATTATGTGATGAATGTAGTTGTTTAGAACAGAGCACGTAGGTTATGTGGTTTTTGGTGTCCCATTTGTCCGCTCAGAGAAGCCTAGCAGGTGTTGCGATGAATGTATCCCTATTATGGTCAAGGTCCATGGTATGTGTCAGTGTTTACATTAAGTTCTAGAACTTGGTAGAAACTAGAGAGTTACTGTTTACCATGTGAATCTATAAGAATTAAACGGTCAGGTCAAGCCGTTGTTGGTGGAAAAATATATTGGGTTGGTTCAGAGAAGTTTTATAATGATGATGGTATTTCCTACAAACTTTACATGTTAGTTTCATTTGATTTGATTACTCACCAATTTCAGGTAATAGACATGCCTGAAGAGATGCTAGTCCGCCAATATTTACCACCTTACTATATTTCCCAGCTTGGAGACTGTATTATAATATCTAGTAGTTTTAAGTTTGTTGACTTTAGTATTATATATGCATGGGAGCTACAAGTTGATGATGGTGAAGTTTCATGGTACAGAAAACTATTCACCCTTCCATACCCAATTAGCTAGTGATCTCTAAATTAAGTTAGATTTACTAAGATAAGCAACCTATAGTTGATGAAGCTTCATTTGTCTAGAACAACTGCACCAGTCGCGCTACGATGTGTTCAGAATCCAATCCTTTCAAATTTTTCAAAACTTGTTGTCGAATCTAACCATGGCTCAATTCTTCATTCGGCTCTACCTACAAGGAATCAAAATTCTTCTTACTGTTTTAATAGTCACAGCGTAGACTATTTTAGTGTAATGTTGTTTTAATTTAATGTTTTAAATAAAGTATTGTATTTTAAATTCCATTATTATATTTTCAAACTTTGAATTCCAATGAGTAGTTTTTCGTTATAAATACCCCCACCATCTCCTCATTATATCACACAACGTCTTATCCAGCTATCTAGATGGATTCCAATTTCACTAACGAAAATTATCCATGGGAATACAGTCTTGATATAGACATTTTGATCTCCATTTAACACCTATTCTGCGTTCGTCTAGTAGCGCACATGTTGACCATCTCCATACACCCTAAATCCAGTTACCATAATACCTGGTCCTGCGGGTGTTGTTCAGCTCTCTAATAGCATATATGTTGAACCATCTTCCTCAACCCTAAACCGAGTTAGGATAATACCCGGTCCTGCGGGCCTTGTTCAGCGAGCCAAGCTGCTTAAAGAAAATGTATTTATTCTTGATCCGGATGGGGCTTTAATGTCGACACAAGAATATATGCAGAAAGTTGTTGAGGATGTGGGTGAGGATGCTAATTTTAACAGTGGGGCGTGGGTTAGCGCCACTAACTATGTGAATGCTTTTGGTGGCACTGTAACTGGATGTTTGGGAGACATCGACAACTTTCTTAAAAAGGGAAAACTTGAACAAGTTGTTGCAATAGTGAAGTCTTGTTCTCCGAATGCTCTTGGAGATTTAAATGTGACTCTGAAAGATCTATCGGGTACAGTACCTGGAACAATACACTACAAAGTCCTTGATGTGGGTAGTTATGAAAAGGATATTACAGTAGGAGCTGCTATGATACTTGCCAATGTCTCAGTTTTTACTCCTAAACCATCAAAGCATTACCTTAACATTACAAAAAGAAATGTGGTTGAGGTTTTCCGTAAGGATACGGTTTCATTAGCTTAACATTATTGTTATTCAATTCCGTAATGTAATTTTCAATTTCGTAATGTAATTTTCAATTCCATAATGTAATTTTCAATTCCGTAATGTAATTTTCAAATTTGAAATCAAACAACTACTATTCCAACGGATACTATTCGAACTATATGTTTTAAAACGTATCTGTGTTGTATTTTTAAATTCCGTCAAGTTCATGTTTTTTATTTCCGTAATTTTTTTCCGTCTTTTCTTCCGTGTATTTTTATTTCCGTATTTTAATTTGTAAAATGTTTAATTATTAATGTAATGTTTTTTTTTACCAATTTCAGGTAATAGACATGCCTGAAGAGATGCTAGTCGGGCAATGTTTACCTCCTTACTTATTTCCCAGCTTGGAGACTGTATTATAATATCTGGCAGTTTTAAGTTTGTTGACTTTAGTATTATATATGCATGGGAGCTACAAGTTGATGATGGTGAAGTTTCATGGTACAGAAAACTATTCAACCTTCCATACCCAATTGAGCATGATCTCAAATTAATTGGATTTACTAAAGATAAGCAACCAATAGTTGAAGCTTCATTCGTCCAACAATTGCATCAGTCGCTACAAGTGTTCAATCAATCGTTACGATTTCAACATACAACACATACAATTTTCAAAAATAATCATAACCACAATCTCTAGTATCCTCACACCTACACATATAAAAAGTTGTACACATATGATTTCTAAAACTCTAAAAAAACTGTTGAGTATCACCTTGCACTATTGGCTTTGTTTGTGAACACAAACAATAGATTAACCAACATGTGATGACTCCATAATCTGACATGTTGGTTTTGTTGAGGGACCATCCTATTTCCAAACTTCATGTATGAATACTTGAAAAAATGCGGTCATCTAGTTTCATTTAAACAACCACGATCTTCCAAAATGCGATTAAGCACGAGGGTTCAACAACTAATTAGTTGCGATACCACTTCCTTGTTTCCCTCACTAGCCATGGAGTCAAACACGTAAAAATGAGATTCGGCTAAATGAATAACACTCGTGGCCCAATGATTTCCAGCAACATGTATTGGCAAAAACACCTACAAAGAAAAAAACAACTTAATTAAAATACAAATCATGCCATAAGTTGTATTAAAAGTTTTATAACGAATAACTAAACAATAAGTTACCCAATCAACATCATTCCAGATGGATCGGAACGCGCGGAACCATCCATGTTTCCAATGACGTAGGGGTCATATGAGGAATAAATTTGGTTTGTTCTCTGGATGTCCACTTATAGTACTATATAGCCACTGTCCAGTTGGCATTAGAAGGCCTCCTCCTAATCATTAACTCCATCCACGCGTTCATGTGCTGATTCAAAACATTGTAACAAAATAAATAGATGTTTTTGGCTAAAGAGATTTAAAAAAGTTACTCATTACAACATTATTAAAATTGTATAAATAAACTTACCCTCTCACTCCAACCAAACCAATTAGGGGGCCATATGAACTTCTCTGCATGTCAGGCTTACACAATTGAGGGACCAATTCTCGCCAAAAACTAACTGGTACTATATAACCTCTCATATAGCACTCCAAGTAAATCTGATAGAGGTTATTTAGAAACTGCATTATGTTTTCATAATTTCGTCTCCGCACCTAATCAACCAAGTTAATAACCAATATTAGTACACATACTTACATTATTTTATTTGTTCATTTATATACAATATCAATAATTACCTTTGCAGGGTCCACGTTCTCATAGAATAAGATATTACCAGTGAATTGGGAACCCAAAAACTTAACGTTATTCTCTTCTTCATTGTAACCCTCAAAAACACCCCCAAGATTCAAAGGCGATAAATTAGCTGTGTTCCCTTTATTTGTAGTTTTAGAAACACGCTGCTTTGGTACCATTGTAGTTAAAAGAGCTTGTACCTTTTTTAATATGTTAAAGAAAAAAAAAAAAAAATGTAGTACAGGTATTTTTTATTCTTGCTAGGAACATGTTGCCTGTCTCTTCGATTAGGAATATCTACAAAAAAACATTTAATAATAAAAATTATTACTTCATGATGGGTATTAATATATAATTATATTCGTATATAAAAATAGGATTACCTGGTCAACTATGGCTTCAACATCATGTTGCGTCTCAATAGTGGTTTGCAAATTTGGCCTAACCATATGAGATGGCGGCTGACCAAACGAATAATAGGAACCAGGATGCGACGAGGGCCGCCAATAGTGACTGGCCGACTGCTCTGGCATCTGTCTTTGCCAATCAAATGAACTAGGTTGGGACCACATTGGGGTTTGGAAATTTGGTGGAGCACCCATATTTTCATCACCCATTTGAATGAAGACGACCATCCAATTAACACCCATAAATAACAAAATTATATAATTAAATTAGCTACCTTTTATTAAATCTAAAAAAATTATGACGGCCTGCATGCGTCGGATTCACTAAAATCGCTAAAACCATAATGTTGTCCAACAACAATCGGTATTGTATTCTCTTGTCGCACCGGCCGAGCATTCATCTCTTCCCTAAATTTTTTCATTTCTTCCTTAATGTCATCAACATCTTTTTTATTTCTATCAAGTTCGACTTTTTGTTCAACAAACTGTCGGTACATATTCTGAGGAATTACAGTGCATTTTTGACGGCTTATAATCAAAAGGTACTCGTTCAACTATGATCAATAAAGCCGTCGAAGTATCCTTACTAGAAATCCCACCAGTCCGATCGAGCCTCATATCGTCGGTGTCAATCTAAGCAGCTCGGTATATTTCCCTTTAAAAAATAGACATTCATTATTAAATAAATAACATAATCAACTTAATAAACTATTAACCTAAATAAAACTCACTTCGAAAAAAGGAATAACCATCTCTGCCAAAAATCTTCCCTTTTTCTTCCTCCAAGTAGCAACTCTAGGGTACCGATCAGAACGATAAAAATACCGGATCGAAGTTACTCGGAAAGACTCCAAAATCCAAGTCTAAAAAAACACATTGTTTTAATTATTTTACATTATACATATAACTTAAATGCCGAATTAAACATTAAAACTTTATTTTTGGACACACTGAATGCCCAAGTATATCCACACAGTGAATACGTTTTCGCATCATTTTCATTTGTAGTCTCTTCGACATAGAATTGCGACCAACGTCTGACGTTTGCATTCCTAAGTTGGGAGTACAATGTTGGCCACACATATGAACCCCAAGGATATTTGTTCCAAGCGACTCTATCAATTTGCTATTCTTAACAACCACTTGAGACAATACGCTATTCTCCGCACCTAATAAAACAAGTTGCAAGATGCCAAGACAACAAAGCCAACACATCGTCGTACGTAATAAATCAGCAAATATTGTTTTAAGGGCCACTAATCGCATTTTCTATGTCGATACCCGTAATAGGTTGTCCATCTAAATGTGACGGAAACACACGCCGTCTAAAAGGAAGATTTTATTGGTTGTCATACTCCTCCCAATTTTCTACCCCAAACCTTAACCCAGTTACTAGGCAGAATTCCTCTCTACCAAATTGTATACTTAAATTATTAGTTATATAGTAATTCAAAGAGACATTTTCATCATCATCATTTTCATCGTAAATTTGGCAACCTAACATAAAATGTATTAATATACAATTCTCTACAAAATCAGTTTGATCTAATACCCAACCAAAACAGGATAGCCTAAATAATTCTTCCCGAGAAGTGCCACTAATTAATTCTTTAATTCTTTTAAGCAACTTTAACTTACTTCTACATGTAACAAGAACACGAGGTACCTAAATAAACAAATAAATAAATAACCATATATTACTACACATATATATATCAAATAATCATATATTCAAATGATACAAAATAAAAATATTATACCTCGTAACCGCTCAAATCCATCTTGTAATAAACAAGTAACCGACGAAATCACCAACAATACCAACTCTGAAAAACCTCAAACAATGAGAAAGCTCAAACAATTAAACCTTCAATGCAACATTCAATGCAAACACCAACTTCTGTTTCGTTAGAACTAAATTACACCAATGTCAACTTCTTTTTCGTTTGAAGTAAATTGAGAGACATACTATCACTATATATCCTATTCAATAATGTGTGTTACTGTGTGTTACTGTGTGTTACTATTCCCTGCAAATCCTAAATGACAAAAAAAAAAAAGTAAATCGGTGGGGATACCACGCGATCTAGAAGTAGAAGACAAAAAAAAATTGTAAATCACCCTTAAGGGCACGCGATCTACAAAATGAAAATTAGGGTTCGATTTTTTGATTTCGATACTTTTTATGTTGCTTAAGACTCCGACACGTGTCCAAAAGTAAATCGCGTGGGGGGGACGCGATTGACATGGGTATTTTGAAGAAGAAAAAAATTGTCAGGGTTATTATAAGACAACACGATTCCCAAACAGGTACCGCAAAAA
>BQNB010104684.1:0-23765 GCA_026074375.1 Tanacetum coccineum | reverse complement strand
TTGGCTTAAAACTAACCCATGTCTTGAAGTTTAAAACAGTTTTGACCCATTTGCATTTTAAACTTGAAACAAAACTAAACCCTTGAGTAACAGATTTTAACATCAAAGTTGAGAGTATTTGGAACTTAAAAACTCACTTATTAAACCTCATAATTTGAAATCAAACTTAATGCATACTTATACCCAAAATTATCACAGTTTCAAACAACATTTTCTAAAAACACAACTTTTGAGTTTAATCTCCAAATACCTTAAACAAACTGACTTTTAGGACTATTTAAAGCAAGATCAAACTGACCCAAATTGCACAAACCAATTTGACCCATTTTCAACCCAACTCACAGTTAAACCAAACACCCCCTTATAACACAAAATCACTTACTCTTAGTAATCTAAACCAATTTTCTGATTACAAACCCTTTATTACTACTTACCTATACTAAATTGAGCTCTAGCAACTGATTTTAACAGGATTGAACACAAATTTATGACAGATTAAAACTAGGCATAATAATCACAAATTATGACAGATTAGCAAGATTTATACCATAACAAGCTTACATAATTAATCTAAATACTATAACAACTATAACAAATCAACATACAAGCATAATGAAGCAGATTTAATAACTATCATTAACAGATTACACTAGCAGACTATATGAAGCTAAGAACAATCCAAACAAGCATAGCAGTCTTAAGCAATATTACCTTAAAATTTGAGATGAAAAGTAAATGAAATAGAACCTTAGATTAAGTGCTCAATATAGAGCTAAATAGAGCAGCTTAAGCTAAAACACTTGCACCAATTTCCTAGTCTAGTCCTAATGTTTGACCATCAAACTCTATTACTGTAGAATCCAAGATCTGGACTCAACTAGGGTATAATAACAATGATCAAAACACAGCGGAATAATAATTGAGAACAAGATCAAAGTTACTAATAAGGTTTTCTTTATTGAACATAATAAAGAAACTACTATTACTACTACACTACACACGCTCTATGCGTTTTTCAGACTCTCATTGGAGAAGTCTGCTATGAATGGATGGATTGTAACCTAGACGCCTATCCTCTTTATATAGTAGAGGATGGTTACAAACCCTAGCTTACTAACAAAGCTAACTATTACATATTTGGTCCTTCATTGTTTCTTCTTTCTTCATTTCGTCTAATAGGTTTTGTAATCTTCAAATCTGTAATTCCCAACAATCTTCCCCTATTTGATATTACAAAACAACCTGCATGAAGAAACAATGCTAAAACATGTCATCACAATAATAAGCTGCACATCATAAATCTTCTTCCCCTTTTTGTAATCATCTAATAGGGGTCTTGTGCAACTCGTAAACGCTTCCCCTCAAGTGATGCATGTAGATGGTAAGTATATGAACAATAAGCTTCCCCTTAAAAGTATACTAACCATCTGCTTGAATCATGAACTCAGTAGCATAGATCATCTCTTCCTTATTCAGTGCGTACAAGACATGTTTATCACACCTAGTTATGGTTCATCGTTGGTCCCTGACCTACCTCCCCATAACCGTCCATCGAAGTCTCATCGAATCACAACAATAATAAGACTGTTTGATCCCAGATCAATACGAGTATTTATTACCAGACACAAACGTAAATTCGTATCTTAGCTATGATTCATCGCTGATCCCTGATCACTACTCCTCCATAGCTAGTTGAAATAATAATGTGTGCGGTCCCGGACCACTACACGACATTATTATGTTATGTAATAAACACTCATAACCACAAACCAAATCAAGAAGAAGTAACCAAGCCATAATGTCCCACATCGTCCAAGATCCAAGGGCGTCTGAGGACCTATAAACCAGCAGCAATAACAAAACAATATCGAACAAGGCAAGCAGAAGAAACCATAAGCAGACCAGCAGGAACCATAAAGCCTACCAGCAGGAACCATAAAGCCTACCAGCAGGAACCATAAAGCCTACCAGCAGAAACTTATAGCGACCAGCAGAAACCGAGACCAACAATCAGCATGAACATAATGAAACCAGCAAGAACCAAGTGACCAGAACTAACCACACACGACCAACCAGTATTAACCGAAGACAAAATTAACTCATAAATGACCAGTACTAACCCATCAGGTACCAGTATTATCCTTTTATTCAACTTCCATCAACAGCAGCCCATAAACTTAGCAGCTCTAATATCCACATCTAACAAACATATGAAATAAATAGAGAAACAAAACCTAATCCCTAAAGATTAGGGATTTCACAACCACCGAATCTTATCCCATATACATCAGACGTAGTCAAACAGAAAAATAAATCCATTCATACCTGCTCACACATCCTTTAACAACCTGTTGCGACTTTTCTTTTAAACCTGCTATTTTCTTTGTAACTACGACCCCTGCTGCAGTTATAACAGTCCACTAGCAGATCCAAAATAAGATAAACTAAAATCAGCATAAAAAAAAAAAAAAAAAAAAATAAAAAAAAAAAAAAAAAAAAAAAACAAAAAAAAAGTAACCAACATAAACTCGTACAAATACTTTTTTTTAAGTATCCCGACGACGCCATTAAAAGTGTCACAAATCGTCGCAAAATTCTGTCACAAAACAGCATCGTTCCGTCTCCTAATGCTTAGCAACACATGATTTGTCCACTGTCTGTCGCTAATCAGTCCACATAGCATGCAAAACTGTTATAGATCGTCCATATCCATCAGCGCCACTTTTCTGTAGACAAAGTTATCGCTATATCAGGATCCTGCTGTTTCTGATGCTGCTGT
Organism: Tanacetum coccineum; assembly: GCA_026074375.1. NCBI lineage: Eukaryota > Viridiplantae > Streptophyta > Magnoliopsida > Asterales > Asteraceae > Tanacetum > Tanacetum coccineum. Next base: position 20,986 of record BQNB010104684.1, on the reverse strand, counting down.
CACGAGCAAACAACCTGCTGCTTCATCATAACTCAACTGATCTCTGTCATACACGGAATTAGGGTGCGGGGAGAAAACCCTGCAGCCTTTTAATATAATAACAGAAAAATAAATTATACAGGAAAACCTATTTAAACCCTAGATCGAGAGCCACGAGGCTCTGATACCACCTGTTTTAGGATCCAAGATCTGGACTCAACTAGGGTATAAATAACATTGATTGATTAAGCACATCGGAATAAGAACATAAGAACACAAATCCACAGTTACAAAAAAGCTTTCTTTATTGAAGCATAAAGAAACTAACTCCTACTACAACACTACACACTCTCTATGCGTTTTTCAGACTCTATTGAGATGTCCTGCTATCAATGGATGATGTAACCTAGACGCCTCCCCCTTTAATATAATTTGAGGGAGGTTTACAAACCTAGCTTACTAACTAAGCTATCTATCTATTACATATTTGGTCCTTATTGTTTCTTCTATCTTCATTTCGGCATATATGTTTTGTAATCTTCAAAATCTGTAAATTCCCACAATTCATTAGAAAAATAATCAAATGTAAATATTTAAAGAATCTAAAACTGAATCCCTAGAAAACGTTATTGCTAATCTAAATCAAGAACTCTTAGGCTCGCATCCCGCTCAAGACAAAAGTAATTTCTTTTCGCTTTATTTCAATAGTAGAACCTAAAAATATAAATGAGGCATTAAAAGATAAAAATTGGGTAATGGCCATGCAAGATGAACTAAACTAAATTTAAAACAAATGATGTTTGGGAACTAGTCCCAAAATCCCTTGGATATGACCATTATAGGAACAACATGGGTATATAGAAATAAACTTGATGAAAATAGCGTCGTAACTAGAAACAAAGCTAGGTTAGTCGCCCAAGGTTATAATAAACAAGAGGAATTTATATGACGAAACAATATGCACCCGTAGCTAGACTAGCAGTCCATAAGAATACTTAGCTTATGCTTGCGCACTAAACTTTAATTTACACCAATAGATGTGAAAAGTGCATCCTTAACGGTTTATCAATGAGGAGGTTTACGTGGCACAACCACTGGGATTCATTGACTTCGCAAAACCTAATTATGTCTATAGACTTAAGAAAGCTCTTTATGGTGTAAAAACAAGCCCAAAAGCTTGATATGATCAATTAAAAGTCTTTCTTTTTAACATGATTACTCTATAGGAATGATAGATACCCCACATTCTTTCAATAAAAAAAAAGACTCCAACCTCATTATGTGTCCAAATTTATGTGATGACATTTATATTCAGATCAACTTGTCAATAAATGTGTGATCACTTTGCCAAGATCATGCATGATGCGTGGAAATGAGTATGATAGGGAATAAATTTTTTCTTAGATTACAAATAAAACAATTAGATGATTGGAAATTTTTTAATCAATCAAAATATATTATGGAAATTGCTTAAGAACTTTGACAAGAAGACATCTAAGCCATGAAGAAAAAAAAACCCATATGTCTACGAACCAAACTCATGAGAGATAATTCCTTCATTTCTCCTGTGCATCCTGCAAAACAAAGGTTAACAAGTCTCGAAAGAGAATCAGCAAGGGTGTTATGTTTCCCTTCTATGTGTTCTATGTTAATTTTGACTCCTGTTCCGGTGACTGCATCTGCAAACTTGATCCATCTAACCCTTGAGGATTTATTGCTATTAGTTTTATTGTAAAAACTAATGATGGCTTGACAATCTGTTCTTAGAGTGACTTCTTGTTTGTCAAGGTAGTAAATCTTCAATTTCTCCAGGGTGTTGATGCATGCATTGATTTCGGCATCAATTGTGGATTGAGTTGTTGAGAATTTGCCACTTGCATATGCACATATTCTTTCTGAACTTCTTGGATCCTCCTTGCTCTTTTTCCATTTAACTATTCCTCCCCATCCTTCCATACATCCATCTGTTTCCAGAATGATGTAAGCATTTTCCGGTGGAATTTCCAGGTCCGGAAGGTTTTGAACTTGTTCTTTGATTTTTCTGACTAATTCATAGTCAGAGGGCTTCAATCTTTTATCTCCATGAGCGTTTGTCTTTTCATAAAGAGGCCTTAAGAGTATCCCAAGCTTTGGGATATGATTTCGAGCGTAATTAAGGATTCCTAAGAATGACCTTAATCCTTTCTTTGTCTTTAGCTCTTCTTCATTGAAGTTTACAATCTTCTTTATGATATGTGGTTGCAGCTTTATTGTTCCTTCTCCAATAACTGCTCCCAAGAAATCTACTGTTGAGACTGCTATCTTCATTTTTGTTGGAGATAAGACCAAACCGTTGTCTTCACAGATCTTTAACATTTTTTCCAAATGTTTTGCATGATCTTTTTCATTCTTTGAGAAAACCAGTATATCATCAATATATACTGCGATGAATGATTCCGTTCCTTTGAAGCATTTATCCATCTTCCTTTGGAATACTGCTGGTGCGTTCTTCAGGCCAAATGGCATAACCAGCCATTCATAGAGTCCTCCTGGAACTAAGAATGCAGTCCAAGGGATTGATTCTTCATCCATAGCAACTTGATGGAACCCTGATTTGAGATCGAACTTTGAGAATATCTTTGCACCTCCTATTCTCTTGATGATCGTGTTTATGCCTGGTAGAGAGTACTGGTCCTTGTATGTATTATCATTCAAGGATTTGTAATTGAATACCATCCTCTCTTTTCCTTTAACTTCTCTTCCTGTTACAGGATCAACTGTTGTTCCTGAGTTTACGATCATTGCCATCGTTCTGTGCCTGCTTTTACTTGGGCGGATAGCACCAATTTTGAGAAGACTATCGACATGTTTTCTGAATATGTCTTCCATTGCTGGTGTTACATGCTTTAATGCCTATCTTCTATTGTAATATCTGGATTGATTATATCTAGTTTACAAAGCTCACCATTCTTTTTCCAGTGCTTGAGGGGTTCTTCTCCAATGTATCCCTGCTGTTTCAACCTATCAATGATAGGTTTGAACTGTTCTTGGAATGCCCTACTTCCCTCTTGGTTGAAATAAATGGATTCATTTATCTCTAGGAATTCTTCTTCACTGACTTCTAACTCAGCAATTTCTGCAATTTCAGTTTGGTTTGAAGTCTTGATTTTAGTGACCTTTTTGTAGATGGTTATTTCATCTCCTTCTATTCGAATTCCTCCTTTCATGGATCTTAAGAAGTTGGCTTTCTTCCAAGTTGGCAGTTCAGAGCAAAGTCGTTGTCACAGCATCTAGGCTTTCTTCCTTGTGCAAACTTATCGTTTTTGTGTATGTTGGCAAATTTTGTTTAATCAAACTCATGGTTCTTTTGTAAAAGTTATCCTTTGGGACCCATAGTATGGGTTGTTTGTTGTTGTGGCTTGTGCGATTGTACGCACACAATATAAGTTATAAAAGTTGACAATATGTTTGTGCACAATTAGTTGTCTTTGCATGAAAGACTTGTTTGTGATGTGCTATTTGTCAAATTGTTGCGAACATAGTCATTACAAAGTTCATGACCTGGCAAAAATATGCTAATTTTAACATGTGTATGGGTTGACATTACAATTACATGCGGCGTACCGCTAATACCATATCAAGAAGTCAAAAGTTTTGACTCCTAATTTGTTAAACGTGCACCGTGTGCGCTGCTGCGCATCCATCGTGGAATGCGCATTTAAACTTACTCCAACGTCTTGAGAGAAAGGTGTTTAACAAGGATTCATGATCCAATGTTGATGGGTTTGCAACCCTCTTACTCAACGAGTCATTTAGTAGGTTTACTCATCCTTTTCCCATCGTGGGGTATTAGGTGCATGCACGCCGCGTAGGCACAGAATAATGTAACAACAATATTGATACATAAATAGATACTCACAATAAGCATGTAAAGTGAATCGTGTCGCGGAGTTAGCTAGAAACCGCGACATTTAATTAGTACTTGCAAAAATAAAAAACATTTGTCTTAAAAAAAACATAAGTACGCATATACCCAGTGAGCACTTCCCTAAAGGATCAGCATTTCTTAAGATGCAGATATTCTTCCACGTGCGTGGCAACTCATCTCCCATCCAGTCCGCAGCTTGTATGCTCCCTTTTCCAAGTGCATCCGGAACCTCGTAAGGGTCCTTCCCACATTGGTCCAGCTTTCCTTTTGTCTCCCGCATGGGCTTGCGTTCGTTTAGCACGATACACGAAGTCGTCCTGGTCCTAAAATGAGACTCCTCGAACTTAGCTCATAGTAAATCACCATCATTTTTAACTTTCTTTTTCCTCACGTTTGCTGCTTGTTTCGCTTGCCTTTCCTCCAATATGTCCATGTCTATTTACGGCCCTCGTCTGTCATTGGTTGGCGATATGGACTCCAGCGTACGAATAGTGGCATACCTAATTTCGGCTGATATAACGCTTCCGTCCCACAACAAGAGAAAGGAGTGTCCCAGTGCTAACTTTTTATTTTGTGTGAATGTGCCCACAAGGACATGTGACAAATTCCTCCTACCCACCTGCCTTTATGTCCATCCCAGCGCGCTTTGATTCCGTCGCCTAGACTTGATTTGCGCGCATCAACCAAACCATTGGTCCTAATGAGGTGTTTAAGCTGTTAGCATAACCTTTCTTCTGTTGAACAAGCAAATTATCCAATGCAACTCTGAAATCTTGTACATTTTGGTCATCTTGTTTATTTGAAGCTCCTCCTTCCTTCTCTAGACCATTTCTTTTACCTTCATTTGCTGGTTCTTCATTAGTCTTTTTACCAGCATCATCAACAACTGCATCCTTTGAGCTCTGTGGACCATCATAAAGTAATGGTAGCAGAATATATTGTTGAGTAGGTACTGCATCAACATTATCCTTGATACCTGCATTCTTTTTAGTCTGATTCCCTACAATAACTGGCTCATAATTCATAGAGTTTGTTAGTAAATCAATATCAAAGAGCTAATCTGGTCCACTCCCTCCAACATTGGGTTTGTTTTCAAGAAAGTTTATGTGCAGGTTCTCCTCTACTTTCCTAGTTCTAGTGTTAAATACCCTAAAAGCCTTGCTATTAGTGTCATGTTCTTTCTTTCAGCAACTCCATTTTGTTGTGGAGTTCTGGCAACACTAAATTCCCTCTTAATTCCTTTCATCCCACAGAACTGATTCATGTCATTATTTTTAAACTTAGTTTCATTGTCACATCTGATGATTTTAACCTTATGATTTATTTGATTTTCTATGCCAGTAATAAAAGTTTTAAGGATTTCACTAGTCTCATCCTTAGTGGCCAAAAAGAAAACCCAACTAAACCTACTATAGTCATCAGTGACAACAAGGCAATATGTCTTGTGATTGATACTCCTTACAGATGTTGGCCTAAATAAGTCCATATGTAACATTTGTAAGGGTTGGCTGATAGAGCTCACAAGCTTGGTCTTACAAGAGGCTTTGTGTTGCTTTCCCTTTTGACAAGTAACACAAGTATGGTCATTTTCAAAAAGTTTTGAAGGCAAACCTCTAACAAGGTTTCCCCTCACAAGTTTGTTCATAGTTTTAAAGTTTATATGACCAAGCCTCCTATGCCATAAATTAGACTCATCAATTATAGCCTTTGCAAATAAACAAGTCAAACCTCCTGAAGGAACAACATTCTTTAGATCAAAACTGTACATGTTGTTCTGTCTGGGAACTTTAAGCAAGACTTGACTTTCATCAAGTAGCTTAAAGTCAGGAGATAGAACAAGACATTCAGTCTCAGTGAAAAGAACACTGTTTTTCTTGTCACACATTTGTGAGACAGAGAAAAGATTAAACTTAAGTTCCTTTACAAAGTATACATCTTCAAAGTCTAATTTCCCAGTCCTAATTTTACCTTTTCCAGTAATTTTACCTCCTTTAGGACTTCCTTCAAATGCAACAAATCCACCATCAAGGGCTTGATTAAATGTTAGGTAAAATTGTTCTAGTCATATGCTAGGGCATCCAATATCAAAAATCCCTTGTAAATGGTTAAAGCATATTTTGGATTTACTGCACTCAAAATAGGTGAATTAGTATTACTCTTGGTGAACCAAGCCCTCATGACTGGAGTATTGCTCCTTGAGGATTAACATAGTCAAATCTTTTAGGGCATGTATGATCACTGTTCTTAGAGATTATGGTTCAATTACTTTTCTTGTTATTCTCCAAGTCCATCTTGCTGAGAATTTAATAGCATTTTCTCTTTTACCTCAGCAGTAACTAACTACTACTTATGGTCACAATAGTATTTACCTTATGTTAACCTTAACAGTATAAACCTTTTTTTATTAAAATTATTGGTTTTGCTATTTTTGGTTAAAAGGCCTTATCAATGGTGAATGTGCTTTATCTATTAGTATATTTTATGGGTTGTTGCATTTTTTCACTTTTGGTTTAAGTGCCGCGTAGTATTAACATGCTGACTGTATAATGGTTGTTGTTGCTCTTAGAGAGCTTTTGCTTCAGCAGCAATTTAACTGGCACTCGTCCAGACTTGTTGCAACTAATGTTGGAAAAAAAATTTCTTTTCAGGGAATGTGGGGTGAGTCAATGTGTTTTGGTGATTCCACCCCTCTGAGTATTATTACCATACTCGGTCTAACTTCCCTTTGAGCAGATAACCCTTCCCATATTATTCAACATAGATTTTCCAACCATTTTATTCTCATAAACTTTAACTGTCTTGATTAATATGGTTAAGACATTCCACATACAAAACAAGCTTTCTTATTGAGTCAAAATCATCCCTTAGCCACATACTATTCCCACCCTTTTTTTTGAGTCAGTAGTCCATTCTAATTTCTTTATCAACCCTAGGACTCTAATTTTTTCCTAAGGTTTTTCAGCTTGCCTATGTGTGTGTTGTTTATAACAGATTTTACTAGTATTTTCATCTAAATTACAAAATTGTTTTTACTTAAACTAGGTTTCATTCTATTCAATTGAAGGTCCATAAACACACAATCATCATCACTATCAGACTCCCACTCTTCAATGATAGGTGTAACATCTGAGAATTTTCAAAAATTTGAATGACGATTATATCCTTTGACTTTTTGACTTTTGGTCTTGTTTTACACAGATTATGTACGTTTGGTTTAACATAAATAAGATAAGGGGAGTGTTTGGTTGTGCTAAAAAGCACATTAGGGTGCGTTTGGGATGGCTGCGAACTGCCAAGGGGTGTTTGGGTTAGGGTTTAACAGCCAAGGGTGTTTGGCTCTAGTTTTTTCTTCCCCATAAACCCCCCCCCCCCCCCCCCCCCCCCCCCCCCAAATATATTTATATTTTAAGGCCCACGAGGGTGCGTTTGTTTGAGGAACACCACTCTACAAGGGTTGCGTTTGTTCGGCGGTAACACAGGCCATGAGGGTGCGTTTGGGTGGAATAAATCGTCTCACGGTGTGAGGTTGGCTGTTATAACACAGGACATATGGGGCCGTTTTGGTTTTGGGTGTAACACCCAAAAGGGGTGTTTGGTTGTGCAGTTAACAACTTAGGGTGCGTTTGGGATAGTGACAACAGCTAGGGGTGTTTGGTTTTGATTATTGACATTGAATAGGGTGCGTTTGGCTTAACAGCCACGCACATGAGTACGTTTGGCTGCTTGTTAACAACAGAAAAAAGGGGTGCGTTTGGTTTAGCCGAAATGCACAAGAGGTGCGTTTGGTTGGCTTGGGAACATATAAGGAAATGTAGTTAGTGTTTGGTTAGTGGCGTTTCACCAAAAGGGGCGTTTGGCTGATGTGGGCAGCCGTAGGGTGCGTTTGGATTTGCGTTTACAAGATTAGGGTGCGTTTGGCTACCATGACAGCCGTTAGGGTACGTTTGGTTAGTAATGATCAACAAGGGTTCGTTTAGTTTATATAACCTTAACTAATAAAAAAAATATACCAAGATTTGATATAAATATTAAAATCGGACCGGTGGTTAATTGGTTAAATAAATGTGACTAATTATTATTTTTCGGATACATTATACTAGACTAGTGACGAATATAAAATACTATGATTCGTAAAGAAGATACAATATGGAAATAATATTTATTAAATGATAATTAATAAACACGCTTGAATTGTTAGAATGTTTTCTATTAAATTAAATTGGGAAAGTGGATTTGCAACAAAGTCGTTCGACTTGGGATCGTTTTATAAACGAAAAGGTCATGGCAAAATTTATATAGATTTCTATATTTAGTAATGTTTTACTAAAACTGATATTATTTTTAGTAAAACCGAATTAAAGGGGGTACAAGTTATATTTTTAAAAAGATTCATTAACTTTTGTATCATTACAATAAAACCTCCGGACCAATGAACGAAAACTATACTTTTACATCGATTGGCAACTACTTTTAGACACAAATCTATCGTAGAAAGAAATATAATTTATTAAATATATTTTATATTTTTTATTGATTTATAAATGTTACAACATGTGTGATTAATTCATAAGTTAAGCGTGTGTCAACCTTTGTACAAAGCCTTTTCATAAATTAAATGGTTGTCAAAAAACTAATTGGTTTAATTTATTATTCAAACTTAATATATTATACCTGCAAGGTATATTGTACTTTCATTAATCTTTGGATTGAGTGTCTTTGTTTATTATAATTCACAGTAGAAAATTATATAAGGGTTAATTTGTCATACGTTATATATAAAAGATCTATAATTACCATTAGCTGTATATTTTCAATTTATTTATTTAAACAACACCAACTATTATATCTTTAATATATAAATCTTTTATAAACGTGACGCCGTTGATGTAACCATTCATCGGGGGAAAAAAAAAAAAAAAAAGCCCCAAAATTACATTTATCCTAGGCTTAGTGAGACTTAAGACGTTAAGTTTAAGACTGCATCTTCTTGATCGAGGCTCGTTTCGTCTTCCGTTCGTATTGTGCATTTAGTGCTATCTGTCAACGTTTCTTCTTCATCATTGTGAGTCATAACCTCCTTTTCAATCTTTTGAATGTTTATAAAACGCATGGGGGAAAATACATGCTTGTTCTATAACTCTTTACTTACTGGTCATCTTCTATAACAATGTGATTGTTTTTTTTTTTAAATGATTTAGGAGTTTCATTAGCCTCACTTTTACTCGTTTGGATAAATGTTTTATATATTTTTGGAGTGAAAATAAGGATCGTTTAAAAACTGGACATTAATGGATCAATTTTTTATTATGATTACGTGTTGATAAGTGGCGATAACCCAAGTTGAGCCATTTATCTATGAACGTCAATTGCATAGATGTAGTTGTGGGAATTACATTATATGGTTGAGCGGCGAATATTATAAATAGTTCTTATTTGGGGAAACGACCTCCCTGTTCGGATGACTAGGTATCACGGAATGAACGTTATAGCATGTCGAATTTGGTGATGTTTCGGGTTAGTACATTAATCGGGGCAGTAATTGCAATTTTTATTTATTGCAAGATAGGATCATCGAGCTTCATGTCATGAGGCTTAGGAAATGAATCAGGGTCTCGTGATGTTTGTATTTGTTGTTCATCCACGGGAAGTTTATATGTTGTGATAGTTGCAGTTTGCTTTATCACAGGGAAAATCTTGTGGTCCTATGTTATACGTTTTGGTGTTTTGGAGATTTTATTGGTATGGATGTTTTGCAACTATTGATGTTAGAAATCACATATTTATTTTGAACAAGGACATGTAAGGAATTAATAGGTCATAATATACATTGGAAACCTTTGGGTTATTATTCATTCTAAACTAACCTATGAACTCACCAACTTTATGCTGACGTTTTTAAGCATGTTTTTCTCAGGTGAATTAGATGCTTGGTGTTGATACAAAAGATGGACGATCCTTGATTAGGTCCGAATTAGGAGTAATACGGATCTGCTAGGCTCCAGTTCCTGTATCAATTGAGTCTTGATGTATGAGACCTGCGCACTAAGAAAGCAAAGCACCGTTAGGCTTACCGTGGGATTGTCTCCCACGATTATCCTCCGGCGTGAGAGTAAGTAATCGGTTTAGGTTTAGGTAGAAAGTTAGGGTTATGAGAGCATACCTTAGATGAGAGCCGAGGTGCTCTTTATATACTCACCAAACCCTAATGGGCTTTGTCCCATTAATTAGGTTAGTATCCTAGAGGCCTCACCGTTTATTTAGTAACCGCCATTATTTAGTAACTAGTGGGCCCTCCTCGTGATTATGACTCGTTCGTAACGGGTGTTCTAGATACATGCGCACGTGTGCGCTAGTTGGGCCTCATGGGCCTAAATCCTCGCCGCGATAGCCCATATGTCATGGGCTTCTCTATAGGCAGTCCCACTCGGGCCTTGGAAACCCGTATTGATGTCGCTATGGCCCATTCATTATGGGCCTGAGTATAAGTACTATTCGCGGGTCGGGTTCATGACCCGAGGTCGGACTATACGTCATCAGGTCCCCCCAGTCATAAGTTATCGCGCTTTGGTAAGACCTGCGGAATGCTAGACGTACAATTAGTCCTGTAAATATCCCTGGTGCGTTGTTGTGAAGAACAAGAAATTATACCGCACATAACAATGAATCTGGTCAATTGAGTCCGCAAAAGTGCTCCTTCCGTAATTCGTGAAAAAGTTGCTAGAACATAGCTGCTTATATGTTGCACCCCTACCACACGATTAGGAAATGTGAGGGACACGTGTTCCTCATACGGCGTTGTGTCAGTAACAACTTGACCTATATAAGGTTCGCCGCATTATTTCACTGTTATTGCCACAGTAAAAGAAATCTCTTCACACCACCATTGATAATGCTTCATTAATCTCAAAATCAGACACAGGTAATACGCGCCGTGCGATTCCAAACACTTTGCTTCGCTAATCATGGTGTTACAACTTACTGATTTTTTACATCGAAATAAACAGATGAGGAAAACTTCGTGAGTTCACTTCTGAGTTTTACATCCCATCCGCACTGACCCGGGAATGTCAATAGTGCCGGATGCGACGTGCGTGTTATAGCGGATTTCCTTGTGGGGATGGTTAGAGGTATACACACGGTTCTATTGAATTTTCATTCAACGTGTACCCCTTTCGTTGTTTATGTGCACCGTCCTCCTGATATCATATGTCTTCATGATTTCCCAATTGCACTGCCATAGGCGCGGCGAAAATAACCAATTCGAGGTTAAAATTGCCGTTATTGGCCAATTCATCCCACGGTCCATTTGGCCGCGCCTTTTATCAGACCTCTTGGGGCAGACGATGGGTAATCGTTTTCCAGCGCGCCGGGCGTTTGCAGTGCTTATACCGAAAAATTAGATGCGCTAATGCGTTGGAGGGAGATGTTATTCTGGGTAGATGATTGCGTTGGTTCCCCGGGACGTCGCATTTCTATACCCAGGGGTCCATTACCGAGGGGTATGATTTGTAGCAGTCCACCCCATTGGGTCGTATAGTATGGAGGATGCGGAAACTTATAAATGAGAAACGTATCTTGTCACGCATACTCGGGATGGCCTTTCTATGCCACATGGGCATTAGTCGTTATTATTTCCAAAGCCCCGAGGATAGAGTGCGTACCGTTTATAAGGCGTTACGGCCGGGGTGGGTGCTTGTCCTTCATTACTCCCCTCGTTTAGTGTGTAAGCGCTCTTTCTTATTTTAGATTAAGTTACTCTTTTGTTCTTTGTTTTCGGTTTGTGTTGCGCAGAGATGGATTTGTTTAGCGTGGTACATTTGAGCAAGCCCAAGCTGGTGACCGAGGGGGTGCGCCCCTTAAGAGATGGTGAGGAGCCGCTGTTGGAAAGTACCGCAGGGCGCACAATGGAACTCGTGCTGGAGCAACCGTGTGGTTGTGAGTACTGATGTGTTAGCCACCACACCCCTGAGCAGTGTTTTACAGGTGGATCTGTGGGGCCAAGGGCAGACGCAACAAGCGTTGGTTCTTCAGAAGATACTGATGTAGCAGAAGTGTGACTTGGGTTGAAATGCAGTGGGCTACGGTGATGACGGCGCGGCCCTCAAAGAGGCGTGCGTCATGTCAGTCTAGTTTGAGTTACATCGACTAAGGAGGACTAAACCCGGATCGTCACCCCGATGCTGCCAAAGAGGTGACCGAGACTCCTTCCCCCAAGTAAGTAATTTTAGCTTCTATGTCCGTCCAATAATGGTGTTGATGGTACGCAATCATGATAAAATAATGTGTAATCCTCATTATCGGTTGGTTGTTTGCTATTTGTGCGCAGTGTCGAGGCTACTAGTGATTCCTCTGCGCCGGTGACGCATGCTGCACAGTCCCCACCCCAGACTGGTCCAAGGCGTTTGAGGGTATGCCAGTGGATCAGCTTATGGAGGAGTTTGTTATGTACTGCGCAGAAGCCGCGCTCACATGGCGCAGTGAGAGACTATAACCTCCTTAAACTCCTCCTTTTTCATATCAAAGGTTTTATTAATGAAGCAGCCAGAGTATATCAAAGGATGAAGAGATCCTGCTGCTATGAAGACGAAGTTGGCAGATGCGCAGGCTGAGGCAGAGTCTGCGAGGTCTTATGCACAGAACCTTGCCGAGGAAAAAATGGCACTGCTTGTCAAGGTAGAGCAAGAGCGCGCGGATGCTGCGGAGTACAAGGCGAGTTGCCACTGGGCTGTGAAGTACTTGGAGGGGGGTAAGAACAATCATTTTGCAGGGCTGGATGATTTTCGCCAGAAAGTGGAGGGGCTGTTGGAGAAGCAGGAAGAGAAGCTACGCAAGCTCAGTATCGAGTACGACGAGGAGCTGTACCCTCACATGTTGTCAACGATTGCTGAGCGCAGGTGGCTCATAAGCCATGGTTTGCGCCTTGCTGCCATGAGCACTTTGGAATCGCAGGAGGTCAGGCAGTCCTTTGGGGATGTTGTGAAGTGTGCCTTGGCTCGTGGTAAGGCGGAAGCGGTGGAGGAACTGCATGAAAAAAGGCTGCTGACAGTGCCTGCCGCACAGGTACCTGGGTATAATCAAAAGGCATATGAGGAGCTTGTTGCTGCTATGGAAGCGATGAAATTGTTAGAGCTGCCTCATATCGCACAGCTGGAGCGTGACCAGGATTACCCCATAGGTGTGATAATGGCAGGGTTAACCTTGGCTAGGCATGCCACCGAGGGCGCTGAGGCCCAGCCTGATTACTTTCTGAAGCCGGACGTGGCGCAACTGCAGGTACCTATCTTTGCCAGTCCTCGTGACATCCTGAATCCTTTTGCACTTGAGAAGGAGGTCCCGTTGAAGGAGTCTTTGGAGGCCCACGCCATAAGGCTTGCTAAGAAGAAGGGGGTGAAGGGTAAGGCGATCTTATGTGGTGTTGGTGCTGCGCACCTCCCCCGTTCTGATGGAGTACCAGTTAGCGTGGCGACTGTGTCACCTAAGGATAGTGAACTCCTGGGGAAGCTTGAGGAGGCTGGGGATGCTGCATACCAGGTTGGCAGGTCAGAGCAAAGTCGTTGTCACAGCATCTAGGTTTTTCTTCCTTGTGTAAACTTATCGTATATTGGTAAATTTTGATTAATTAAACTCGTGGTTCTTGTGTAAAAGCTATCCATTTGGACCCATAGTATGGGTCGTTTTGTTATTGTGACTTGTGCGATTGTACGCACACAATATTAGTTATAAAAGTTGACAAAATGTTTGTGCACAATTAGTTGCCTTTGCATGAAAGACTTGTTTGTGATGTGCCATTTGTCAAATTGTTGTGAACATAGTCATTACAAAGTTCATGACTGCAAAATATGCTAAGTTTATATGTATGGGTTGACATTACAATTACATGCGGCGTACCGCTAATACCATATCAAGAAGTCAAAAGTTTTGACTCCTAATTTGTTAAACGTGCACCGTGTGCGCTGCTGCGCATCCATCATGGAATGCGCGCATAAACTGACTCCAACGTCTTGAGAGAAAGGTGTTTAACAAGGACTCATGATCCGATGTTGATGGGTTTGCAACCCTCTTACTCAACGAGTCATTTAGTAGGTTTACTCATCCTTTTCCCATCGTGGGGTTATTAGGTGCATGCACGCCGTGTAGGCACAGAATAATGTAACAACAGTATTGATACATAGATAGATACTCACAATAAGCATGTAAAGTGAATTGTGTCGCGGAGTTAGCTAGAAACCGCGACATTTAATTAATACTTGCAAAAATAAAAACATGTGTCTAAAAAAAAGAAAAAGTACGCATATACCCAGTGAGCACTTTACTAAAGATAGCATTTCTTGAGATTGCAGATATTCCATGTGCGGGGCAACTCACGCCCATCCATGTCACGCAGCTTGTATGCTCCTTTTCCAAGTGCTTCCGTAACCTCGTAGGGTCCTTCCCACTTTGGTCCTAGCTTTCCTGTGTCTTCCGCGTTGCCTTGCGTCTGTTAACACGATACACGAGTCCCCTGGTTAAATGAGATCTCCTTTCGAACCTTTAGCGTCGTAGTATCCTTCATTTTTAACTTTGCTTTTTCTCACGTATGGTGCATTGTTCGCGCCTTTCCTACAATTGTCCAAATATTTCGATCGCTCGTCGTCATTGGTTGTGATTTGACCTCCGCGGTACGAATAGTTGGGCCTTCGTTTTCGGCTGGTATATAACTGGCTTCCGTTCCTATAGACAAGAGAGAGGGGAGTGCCCCCTGTGCTACTTTTATGTTTGTGCAATGTGCCCACAAGGACATGTGACAACTCTTAACCACCTGCCTTTATGTCTATACAGGCGCTCGCTTGATTCCTTCTCATAGGACTTCGTTTGCTCATCAACCCAAACCATTGGCTCTGTAGATGTTTAACCGACGCAAACGCTGTGTAATGCTTAATCTCGCGCCACCAGTCTATTTGAACGGTATATCACAGTAATTGTTTCCCATTTAGTCCGAAACTATTTGCAAGGTAATCCAAAACGGCACACAAAGTTATCCAAACAAATCTTTTACCTGATTCCTGATGATTGTGCGTGGACCGCTTTCGCCTCAATCCATTTAGTAAAGTAGTCATAGCCACAATAAGAATTTTAATCTCCCGCCTGCGACGGGGAAGGGCCAGCCGATGCGATAACACCACTTGTGAAATGGCCATGGTGAGGTGATGGGTGTTAGCTCCTTGGGGTTTGTGGTTTGGCGTGGGACTTGGTCTATGAACTTGGCAATCATTGCATTTCTTGATCATGTTCGCGCGCGTCTGCTGGTGCAGGTAGGCCAGAGTAGTACCCAGACCGTTAAAGGCTCTTGCATACAGAACGTTTTGGTCATGACGTGATTACATGCATGAGCCCGCTGATGAATCTCGCGGAGACTATAGTCTGCTGAATAGGTCCGACGCAACCAGGAGCCATGGTTGTCAGGATTATAACGAACGTCGATAGAGGACACCATTTCGAAGTTCAGAATCTCTGCGTGGATGCGGCAGTAATGCGACGGGCCATCCTTTTGTCATGAAGGAGCGTTGCCCTTGCTTATGATTTCGTACGATAGGGGTCATCATCGTAGGTTCTATGTCTCTTCTATCACAGTAGATATCTCCATCTCCGGATGGATTTGTTCTCAAGATTCGACCATACCTGCTTTGATTAGTGTGCGCGAAGCTTGGGATGCGATCTTACTATAAAGATCGCTTTTTGTTGTCTTGTCACTCTAGAACTTGCCTAATGGTGAATCTATCAAAGCCCTGGATATTAGCGACTTGGTTTGTCGAGGTATTAGAACCATGTGTCTTCTTTAGACACATATTGGGAAAAAATGGTTGGCACTAAAAGGGAGTTCACACTTTGCTTCTTGGGTTACGTACACCATTCGAGCTGCACAACCCACCTATGCGTAACAGTCCAGCGATTAGGGCTTCGTTATTCCGCCTCGTTGTTCGTGGCGGTGAATTCGAAACGCGTGCGTAAGTGAATTCCATTTACGTCCGGGTTAGTGAGAATAAGGCCTTTGCGCCCAGACCCAGTCCACGCATGACGATCCATCCGTGAATAAGATCTATAGTTCTGGGAGTTTTACTTCGCTCTAGGGGAGGACAACATCGGTTTCTGGTTTTTTCATGAGAAAATCCGCAAGATCTGTCCTTCTCTGCGGTGCGTGGTTATAAGAGATGTTATCTCCACCGAGCAACACGCTCATACTTTTTGCAATCGCCCCGACGCATCGGCTTTAGAGATAACTGTTTGATATTTGGGTTGACTCTGTGATTACCGCTATCTGGGGTGCGCTTGGAAATTATCTACGCAATTTTTGCGGGCAAATATAACGCCAGGATCAGATTCTCATTGCGCTATAGTTGATCATCCGTATTCCTGAGTGCTTTACTTACGATGTATACCGATGTTTGTTTTTAACGGCAAGTCCCCGATCTGTTAGTAGCACAGCGATATTGCCCCATGCGTCACAGATTAATACATAATCTATCCTCCCATTGTCAGGGGGTGTGACTAGCGTGGGAGTGCCTAGCTATAGCTGCTTGAGCTGTGTGAAAGTTCTTCTGCTTTCTGTAGTCCAACGGGAAGTCCTCCTTCCATTCGTACACTTTTGGTGTTTTGAACAAGGGGAGTGACTTGTCTGCCGACTTGGATAGGAACCTGTTCAACCCGGCTAACTTCCCATTTAACGACTGGACTTCTTTCATCGTGCACGGTGAAGGAAGTTGGATGACAGCTTTTGTTTTTTCGGGAAACGGCATTGATTGGCATCAGGTTCTATCAAGTATTACGAGGAACGTGGCTTCTGCTAGCCCCAAAAAGTGCCATTTTTTAGGATTTAGCTTCATTATTGATTTTTCGCAGTGCCTGAAAGTTTCTACAATGTCGCGCAACCAACTCATCTTCGGATCTTGAAGTGTCGCTCTTATACAAGCGTCATAGACATGACTTCCAAGGTTGCGGCCTACGTGCCTTCGAAACGCGTTAGATCTACCAGGGTCGGCTGGTAGGGGGCACCCAATTCTTTTGGGCCAAAAGCATCTTTGTATAGCCAATAGGACCCCACCTTGACTTGTGTGTAAAGGCTGTCTTTTCTCGTCATCCCTTGGCTTTGGATTGGTGATAACCCTTGTATGCGTCCAAGAAGCACTGAAGGGGTTTCAGCAATAAGGATCTCACTTTCTCGCTTTTCTCTGGTAGTGGAGAGTAGTCTTGTGACATTGCTTTGTTAAGTCAGTGAAGTCCACGCACATCCGCCAGCTTACCATCGCTCTTTTTGACCTAAACTGGGTTGGAGAGCATCATGTAATAGACTTCTCGCTTGATACCTGCCTCCACGAGTTTATGTACATCCGCCAGAATGGCTCTTAGCGCGCTATAGAGCGTTGCCACGTTTTTTTCTGCTTACTGGGGAGTTTTCTCTTGTCGGATTTTCAAACTTGTGTTCTGTGGATCGATTCGTGGCACTCCAGTCATGTGTTTAGGTTCCTTGCGAAGATATCGAGGTTTCTTTGCAAGGGGCGCACACACAGCCGCCCTACCGAATCAGACAGCGACTCCCTCCGACTCGATACTTCTTGCTCCGGTTAATCGGAATGAATCGTGACCTTTCAAGTTTGTCACTTTGGTTGTTTGCTGTCATGAGTCTGCGTCACGTCACATGTGACTTGTTGCATTCTTTAGGCGGTGCGGCTCGGTGTTGTAGATGGTGACAATTCCGCCGTCGCACGGGGTGAATTTTGCATCGTGGCCGTGGATGGGACGCGCGTCATCGCGAGATCCCTGGTATTCCTAATAATGCCATTGTATGGCGATGGTGATCTGATTACCTTAAAATTCATCCAGGCTGTTTTGGGAGTGCTCCTTATTGCCAACCATAACGGTAACGTAGTTGCCCCATGGGCCTCTCTTTTTACTACCGTTGAGGCCAGTTCAACGAGTCGTGGCCGGTTTAACTGACTTTTTAGTCAGGGCGCAGTACTTTTGAAGCAAGTGTTGTACAGTATGTCTGCAGAGTCTCCCCCATCAATGTACATGCGGTGGATGTCGTGGACCGGCTTGATTTATCTCGTTGGTAAGTGGTCTCCATATGCGTTGTGCGCAGTTCCAAGTGGGAAAAGAGATGTACTTTTTCCCCATTTTGCGAAATTTTGACTGACTTTTTGCTTAGTTTTTCGCTGCCATGACTGCACCATATAGATGGTGTCAGCCTTGTCTCTAGGTGCGTCTTTCTTGCCTCCGCTCCTTTGTTTATCTTTCCCTTCTTTGATGTTCTTCACCAGGTGATCCAATCTGCCTTCCTTGACCAATTTGTCAATTAGCTGGCGCGTTGATCACACTCATTGGTTAGTATGCCCTTCTGCTTTGGATACTGCAGTTCAGTTCCCCACGCGTTGCTCTCTGTAAGTAGCGCCATTGGTGGTGGTTTTTGGGAGTTTGAGCACTTCTCGTTGCGAGTATCTCCTTTGGGGTCATTGTCAGTGGGTTGTTACTTGTCGTTCCCCCCCCCCCTCTGACGCGGTGTCTAGCTGTTGTTGTGAATTGATACCTCTGTGTCGTTGGATTTGTCTACTGGATTGTTCCTGTGAAAAAAAAAAAAAACCTGTTGTTTGGAGTAGCCTTTTCTGCTATGTCCGCTGGCGGGAGGGCTTTCTTGATTGTAGGACCTTGTACGTTTCATCAATTCATCGAAGTTTTTTGGGGAACCCTATCATTCAACCTTTTGATAAGTTCTGGGTTATTTATTCCATTCATAAACCCTGAGATCTGAGTAATTTCGGGGCACGCACCCCACAACGACCCTTTGTCGTGTACTGCATTCAGTCACTGTATTGCGCTTCTACGTAGGACGCTTGTGTGACTCACCCTTGGCGATGTATTTACCTGGCAAGCTCAGACAGGTTCTTGGCACACTTCTTTCCTTTGAGTAAAATTTAAGCGGAATGCCCTTTTCAAACTCCTTCAAACCATCATGCTTCTGCGTGGTAGTTTGCTGAAACCAGTTCCGCGCGTTTACCTACTAACGTGGAATTGAAACATGTGCACCACACGGGGTGGTGGCCAAGTTTTTCAATAGTGGCAGCCGTTTTCGAGATTTTTAGCATGGTCATTCAGGATCCCTTGTCCATCATAAGTTTTTACTTAGCAGGCATGCGCCTTTTCTTTTTCCTCTGAGGAAATCGCTATGCGCCGCGCTAATGCGTCGATCTTTTGACGACGCCATTGGACGGGACATATCTTCGTCTTTCATTCCACGATATTTTGTTCTTGGATTTCAGTGTCCCGTTTCTGCTGTCCTCATTGTGAGGATTCTTCTGATGGGGAGGGACTTAGCTTACTCTTCTGCCGGCGCTTTGCGTCCGACTGTACATCGGAGTTCCGAAAATTGGAGGACTTTCACTCGGGGAGCGCCGCTGTCCAAGCCTGCTGTGGACATCGCGACTGCCCAGCCTATCACGGACGCTGATGCGCCGGTCATTGTGTTCATGAGTGTCCAAGTTCTGCAAGTTAGCTATTTGAGTACCCGAAACTTGCTTTAGATTCTACCAAATTCTGTGAGGTCGTAGGTTATCCTTTCTGCGCCATTTTCCTTTTGGGTGGCTGCGATGGAGTCTTCTTCGTCCTCAGGATCCGAAGTTATGTCAGGCTCCTGTAAAGCATTGGCTTGATCTCTTTTTGTTTCCTCTTGCATGGGGCTGACCAAAGTCTCGTGTTCTGAAGATACCCAAATCACTCGGCAGCAGTTCAGTCTGGACCCCTTCAGTGTGGGGTTGTCAGCCCTAACTCGGGACCTTTGTTTCGCCATTACGATGGGTGGGAGGTTGGCAGGTCGGTGGTATTCGTCCATGGCTCGCCGTTTGAGGACGGGTGGTTGAAAGCAGCTACGCTGTAGATCTTCCGTGCTTGTGGTTGTGTGCGGGTTGGCTGGCGTTGTCCCAGGACGGTTATCGGTATGTGAAGACCAGTTCATATGGCGTATTGGTGCTTTTCCAGAGGCCTGCTCATTGACCTGTCTAGAGGCGTGGTTCGCTCTGCTTCTTCGCTCTGTGGAGTCCGACTTGGTAAAGTTTCTTGCTTTGTCATTCTAGATTTTGGCAGTGTTCTTAGTGTCCTGGTCCGACGGATGGCAGCCAAATCTGTTGATACAAAAGTTGGGTCGATCCTTTCCGAATTAGAGTAATAACGGATCTGCTAGGCTCCGGTTTCAGGTATCAATTAAGTTTGATGTATTGAGACTGCGCACTAGAAAACAAAGCACCGTTAGGCTTTACCGTGGGACATGTCTCCCACGATTATCCTCGGCGTTGAGAGTAAAGGTAATCGGGTTTTAGGGATTGTAGAAAGTTAGGGTAAGATAGCATACCTTTGATGAGAGCCTAGGTGCACTTTATTACTCACCAAACCCTAAGGCTGTACCATTTAATTAGGTTAATATCTCCCGAGGCCCACGTATTTTAGTAACTAGTGGGACCACCTCATGATTATGACTGTCCGCTTAACGGGTGTTATAGATACCCGCGCACGTGTGCGCTAGTTGGGCCGCATGGGCCTAAATCCTCGTCGTGATAGCCCATATGTCATGGGCTGCTCCATAGGCAGTACCACTCGGGCTTGGAACCCCGTATTGATGTCGCTATGGCCCCTTCATTATGGGCCTGAGTATAAGTACTATTCGCGGGTCGGGTTCATGACCCGAAGTCGGACTATACATCATCATTACCTTCACTTCTATTGTAAAAGAGTTGTCAAATTTCAATGATAGTGTTATTTTGTGAAGATTAGTTTTTTTGAGTGAGGGAACTTTGTATTCAAATCTCACATATGAGAATATGTATTTACTTGGTGATGATCAAAAACCGAACATGTTTGATGAGTGTACTTTTTTAAAATTTATGAAATTATGTGTCACATTCCTAAAGCGAAAACACGAGGCGCGGCAATTCGAATCTCAAAGCATAAATAAATAGATAACTGGTCCGCTTTAACTCACACCTCTTTTTATGTATCAGTAAGCAAATATAAATATAAATACACAACAAGGATCAGAATCCGCGAGATCAAGAAAACCGGAAGCAGTATAGAGTGTTC
>BQNB010104683.1:0-20758 GCA_026074375.1 Tanacetum coccineum | reverse complement strand
ATGAATTTAAATGCACTTTACTTTATGAGTTTTTAAATGTGTGGATTATACTCTTAAGATATTTGTCATGCCATATTTGCTTGCACTTGTACTTCTAACCTTGTTTTGTAGCAAAATCACTTAAGGTATGGATAAACAAATCATTAAACATGATTAGTGATCAAGAAAATATTTTCCGTAAGCCTTACATTTCTACAAATGTGTTTTTATAAAAATATAAAAACAAAATATTTATTCATTAAAAGAAATGTTTTATTAAAAACATAAAATTTGAAATTCAATTTTCCCCCCAAAATAAAAGGTTCTATAACAGATACAACCTTCACCACAAAAGGACAAAAAGGGAGCGGAGTCTAGTGTCGGCCCCCTTTTAGGCCTGGCGGCCTCCTTATATATAAGGGACAGCCGAGACCGCCACCAGCAACGGTCATTTTCTTGTCTAAATACTAGGCCACCCCATCTAAAAAACACAACCTCTTGCCATGAATTTTTCCAGATTTGTTATTCTCTCTTCTTCCTTTCTTTCTAAAACACATATCTTGATCTTGTTTTCAAGTGATTAATTCTTTCTTCCTCCCTTCTTCGTATTCTTCCTCTAATCAAGTGCAAGAGAAGAACAATCGTATTCTTCTATATACGAATTGTTATCAAGTGATCTATCTCTTCCTCCTCAATATCACAAATCTTCATTACATATATTTAGTGTTGTTGTGTAAATTAGATTGTGTGTAGATCCAAGTGTGTAAATTATGTATTGGTGTGATTTGGATTGTGTGTCAATCCAAGGG
Source organism: Tanacetum coccineum (assembly GCA_026074375.1). NCBI lineage: Eukaryota > Viridiplantae > Streptophyta > Magnoliopsida > Asterales > Asteraceae > Tanacetum > Tanacetum coccineum. The sequence continues at coordinate 19,970 of BQNB010104683.1, read as the reverse complement.
TATATATATCTTGTGAGTGTGTAAAGACTTAGTGAAGTCTTAGATTGGTTCTAGCTAAGATTAGGACTCGACATCTAGCTTAGTGTCGAAAAAGAAAGTAAGCGACGTGTAAACGGTTTTCTCCGCCTAAAGGGAGCTTGTTGACATAGTGAAATCTCGAGTGGAGTACTCAGGAAGTGGAGTAGGAACGAAGAGGTGCTTCGTTGCCGAACCACTATAAATCTTGGTGTCTTGGTTTGATCGTTACTTTCCTTATCCCTTTATATTATTATTGTTCATTTAGTTCATTACATTAGATAGTTTTTGTTGTGATTCATATTGTTGATTGATTGACATATAACTCGAATCAAACCATTTTATAAGCAAAGAATTTTAAACCGGTCAATTAACCTGTAAACTATTCAACCCCCCTTATAGTTTCCACACATTGCATACATTTGATGCTTTGAATATTGTTCATTAAGTTTTTGTTGGAAACCTACATCGAGGACCTAAGTATATCCTCATCTCCTCACAAGTAAACCGAAGACGAATAAGGCAAATTGAGCAACGGGACGGTGCTCCCTTAAGGTGGGTAGACTGTAACATCTCTTATTTTACGATCAAGATGAAATCTCGACTCCGTTTCTATTTTTACTTTTGAATAAATTTCGTGTTTTGCTTTTTAGCCGATTTATCAAAAATCGTCATTTTAGCTATATACGAATCGTGCCTGGAATATTTATCCATTTTAACGTTTGAGAAATTAATAATTCTATATTTTAGCTTCGAGAGCTTATTTATTTTTCATTTTAATACTTTCCGACGTTTATCCGCGTTTAATCGAAACCGCGTCAAAATAATGTTTTTACAGTTTTTAATATTTTAAATACTTGTTTAAAAAAAACAAATATTGTGGTATAAATGTTTTAGGTAAAAAATAAAAATAAAAACATAAAATAAACATAACAAATAGCAAAACCAAACACTCCCTTTATTATTTTTACTTCTCTTACAAAACTAGAAATCAAACACCCCCTTATTATATTTTCCTCATTATATTTTATATATGTCGATACAAATTAGGAGACTAGATATTATCCCATATATAAAGAGTCTAATTCCTTTTAAAACATATAGAAACACAGTTAATAAAATCTCGGTCTCTCTCTCCTTGTCTCTCTGTCTTCGACGCACCATCAACCACCATCATCAAGATCATCACCAAATTTCTTCCATCACTTCCAAATCATTCCTACATAATTTGTGGAGATCGTTTTGCCCATCTAGGATTAGTTTTACAGATAACTTATATACGCAACGGAATAATAAAGAACAATAAGTTATCAAACAAGGTTTTACTACTAAACATTCATGCCTCCATTAATTTGATCAGAATAAATGGTTTCAAACTGTAACAAGGATCCACAATCCTTGAGGCTACAGTAACTATCTAATAAACTAACTAATAAGCTAAATAATAATACACACGCTTTCTTTGTGTGTCTAGACTCTCATTAGAAAGATCTAACTATGATGGATATTTAAAAAACAAGCGCTCTAATCACCTGTATATAGAAAGTTTTACAAAAAAACACTAGCTTTCTTGGAAGCTAACTTTATATTCACAATTAAAGACGTCCTTGGTTGTTTCATCTTTTTTAATTGCATATGTAGTTTTGTAATCCATCAAATCTCAGATCCCAATAATATTCCCCTATTTGATATTACAAAACAATCTTCATGTATGAAACAATCTTCAATGCTTCCCCTTGACTTAAGATCTTCTTGAACATGTCACCACACATAATAAGCTGCAAATCATATCTCTGTAGTCTTCTTCCCCTTTTTGTAATCATCCAATAGGGGTCTTCTTGTAGATATGCAACTTGTAAACACTTCCCCTCAAGTGGTGCATGTAGATGGTTAAACATTTAATCAATAAGCTTCCCCTGAAACCAATATGTTTACCATCTCTTGAATCTCGAACTCTGTAGGCTCTATGTAGTGATTACTGATGAAGAAAACTGAGTATAACGAATTTGATGAAGAAGTAGAATCTCCCAAACTTGTGTCTTATGTCTTGCACTATCCACGTGACGTCGAACTTATAAATAAATCTGTGAAATATAAGTAGACCGCAACCTCTTGACAAAAACCTCATCTTCTATGAGACACATACTAAGTGATAGCAAATGTGAGCATTGAGCACCATAAGAAAAATCACACACCTTTGCTAGATTTTGACAAGTCTTTGTCACACCATTGTAAGCACGAACAAGTTATCTTTAAAGTCAATGTCCTGCTATAAACACGACTTTAAGATATGATAAGAACACGCATCTGTGAAACTCAACTACAACATCAAATAAGTGATAATCAACTGTCTTCATAATCACATCTTCAAATAATCCCAAAATAAGCCATAAAATAAATAAGAATAAACTGTTGTGAAAAACAGTTCCATCTGAGATCCAAACGCGTCTGTTGTCCCACATCGGACAATGCTAGCAGTATTAAAAATGTTCTCGAACGAAGCAAGCAATTCAAATACCAACGAAACAGTACCTTTTTTTGCTTCTTAGTTCAATAGCAGGAGTATAACTTTGTATTTGTTGAACAATATTAATCTTTATATAACCAAGGCCTAACAATGTGAATGAGACCCATCATACCTTTGTCATTTATTCGGCCCATCCATATAAACTTTTAGAATATTTTTTTTGATCTCAGCCCAAGTTTAATTCCCATTATGTGAAACAAAATTATGTGTCCATAAACGTGATATATACCACGTATGCCCAACAGTATTACACGCCAAGTATTACACGCCAAGCAGTATTAAAAACTAACAACAACTTTAATCTTTGTAATCACTTGTAATGGCTGAACAAATCGTTCCCCTCTTGACAACACTTAACGTATGACAGCAGTAGTAAAATTTACCTTGGTAGTACAAAGTATAGACGAACAGTAGCTAGCAGTACTAAGTCTTCCTTCCTCCTATTGTTTTTAGCGACGCTTAATTTGTTACTGAATTATCACTGATGTGGCACTAATTTGGTTCTCCTTCCTCCCATATTATTTAGTGACACTTTATTTGTCGTTAATCCGTTACTACGCTGTCGCTAAGCTTGGCAGTACAAAAATAAAGGTAGCAGTACTAACTATTTTCAACAATACAAATTGTTCTTGTGTTGTTCAGACAGTATTAACAAGCAACAACAATACTAACCTTTATAACCAAGTAGTATTAACGTACAAACGAGCAGCATAAACTTTTATCAACGAGCTTGCCATCAAAGGTGTCTTCTTCTTTGTCTTCTGTTGTCGATGAGCTTTCTGTTATTATGTGCATGTCCTACCAGCAGTATAAATAGCAATATAAATAACTTTACCATTATACACGGAAGTTAAATATGGGAAAAAGAATATAATCCCTAAGAAGTAGGGTTTTCATATTAATGGATATCCCATTCTAAAATTCACGCATAATATTAAAAACTTCTTTCCATTGAATCTTGATCTTTATTCCCAGCAGTACCTTCAACCTATCTATCGGTACTTTCATCTTGCTTTTTGGTACCTTCATCTGGCTTGACAGTACTTTCATTTGGCTTGACAGTACTTTCATCTGGCTTGACAGTACTTTGTTGCAGATCAGTACCTTTTGTGCTTCCTCCCTTTTCAGCACTTCCCTTGTCTTCTACAACCAATGTATCACCTGACAAGTGAAGTTCCTCAGTTTTGGAACTTGTTTTGGGTTCCTCAACCTTGGAATCAGTCTTCCCTTCATCTTGAGCAAGAGTGTAGTCCATGGCTTCATTTAACGAAGCTTCCAAATCAGTATCCAGACCATCCCAGTCAGTGTGTGTTTGCACAGATGGTGCACCTTTGGAAGATTTGACAGCTTTCCTCCCCTGTTTGGATACACTCCTTCTCTTCTTTGTTTTCTCCATATCCTTCTTCTTTTGCTGTTTCTTCAACATAGCAGCCCTAAACCAAGCTTTGTGGTGGTTGATAACAGGTCTGGCCTTCTTCTTAAGCTGCTTGATCTGAGCCTTCAAATCTTTAATTTCTGCAGCTTGAGCTGTGACCTGTGTACACAAAGAAATACAAAGATCATATACACTTTGGAGTGTCAGGCCATCCTCATTCCCTGATAGGGATCTATCACTGGATGACTGACCTCCATGATTCCCACCAGAACCCTCTGGATTGGAATCAGGAATAGGGATAGAAGAAGAAGGTCTGGGAGATGGGTCAGGCTGTGACTCAGGTTGGTCTTTACTTGGGTGAGTAGGAGAGGGTATTGGTTGGGATTCAGATGGTCTTTCTGAAACTTCACCCTCATCCTCTGTTGGTTGAACCAACATAGAGTTAAATAAAGGTGTGACATTCCCTGAAAAGTTTTTACCCTTTTTAACCATAAATGTCAAAACCTTTTTAGTTAAGGCTGGGACTGGAAAGTGATCCATAGGGACAGGCACATCCCTTAACTGGTTTCTCAAAAAGATTTGTAAAAATCTTGGATACATGACAAACTTCTTAGATGCATCCAAGTGTCTCATCATACCATCAAAAATTATATTTTTTATTAGTTGCCAAACAAATCACTGCTGTGGCAATATTAGTGGGAATTTGATCCCAAGAAGTGCTTTTAGAACTGATGCAGTGATTCATGGTATGAAAAAGAAATTTCTATTGAGGTGAAAAGAGGGCTTTGTTTTGGAGTGAAATACTGGATTCTTTACAATGCATATAGTACTTTCATTATCAATGTAGATCTTTGTGTTCATAAAATTGAACCCATAATCTAACATTTGATTTTGAATCCACAAAACTTGCCCACATCAGTTGGCAGCAGCAACATATTCTGCCTCTATAGTAGAAGTAGCCATAATTGTCTACTTCTTGCATTGCCATGAAATAAGTCTCCTGCCAAGAAATTGACAACCTCTTGTTGTGGATTTCCTGTCAAGATTTGCTCCAGCATAGTCACTATCTGAGTAGGCTTCTAGGTCAAATGATGACACTCTAAGATACCAAAGACCCAGTTTGGGTTTGCCCTTGAGGTACCTAAAGATTCTCTTCACAGCATTGAGATAGGAGATCTTTGGAGTTACCTAAAACCTAGAACAAGCACAGACTGCAAACATAATATCAGGCCTAGAAGCAGTCAAGTACATTAAAGAGCCAATCATGGATCTATAAAGGTGTACATCCACATCAGTAGATTCCTCATCCTTGACCAAAGGCTTCTGAGTCTCAATTGGTGTACTAGCAGTCTTTACACTGGCAAAATCAAACTTCTTCAGGATTTCTGCAACATACTTATCCTGACTTATAAAAATACCATCTTCTTTCTGTTTGACTTGTAATCCAAGAAAGAAGGTGAGCTCTCCCATAGAACTCATCTGAAATCTACTCTTCATCAATGCCTCAAATTCATCACACCAAGATCTCTTTGTAGAACCAAAAATAATGTCATCCACATAAACTTGTACTAACATGATATCATTTTTGTCCTTCTTGATAAAAAGAGTCTTGTCAATAGTTCCTCTTCTGTATCCACTCTTCAACAAGAAAGTAGATAAAGTAGCATACCAGGCTCTGGGAGCTTGGTGTAAACCATAGAGAGCTTTCACAACTTTGTAGACCTTCTTAGGACACTTAGGATCTACAAAACCTGGAGGTTGAGACACATATACCTCCTCATCAATTGTGCCATACAGGAAGGCACTCTTCACATCCATCTAATAGACTATGAATCCCATATAAGAAGCAAAGGCCAAAAAGATCCTAATGGCTTCAATCCTAGCCACAGGAGCAAAAACCTCATCATAGTCTATCCCTTCCTCTTGCTTATGTCTCTGGGTAACCAACCTTGACTTATTTCTAACCATAACACCTCTTTCATCCTTCTTATTTCTGTAAACCCATTTTGTCCTAATTGCCTTATTCCCATAAGGCAAATATACAAGAATCCAAACTTTTTGTATCTTGAATTGCAGCAGCTCTTCCTACATAGCATCAACCCAACTCTTATCTTCAAGTGCTTCAGATATCTTCTTGGGTTCAATTTAAGACAAGAAACAAGCAAATAAACAATGCTGGAAGTCCTTATGATTATTTCTTCTCTGCTTTTGAATATAACTTACAAAAGCATGGGCTCCAAAACTTTTGTTCACTTTGCTCCTTGTTTGAACTGCTGATTTTGAATCTCTAAGAATTTGAGTTATAGGATGAATGGAGTGAATCCTTGATATGGGAATAAGACTAACATTCACAATAGTTTCTAAATTTTTAAAGTCAGCCACTGCACCCTCATCATCATAAGATGCATTGGTAAAAATACCATCATTAGGATTGTCATAAATATCCTCAAGAGCAGGTATTTGAGAATCATCTTGGTCAGTATTGGTTAGATCAGTGTAGGATAGTCCACCAGAAGGACTGGCAGTACTAACTGGTGTGCTAGCAGTATTAACTGTGTTAGTACTGCTAGCTCTAGCAGCTCCTGCTTGAAGAAGCAAATCCTTAGTATCTTGGGCAAACTTTTTTCTAAGAGCTTCAGCTGCATTATTAGCCTCCTTTTCTTGTCTTTTAAGCCTTTCAAGCTCATTTAAAAAGGCTTGATCCTCCTGATCTACTGGCTTCTCATTTGTCTTTAAATCAGTATTCTTAGTAGGCTTTTCTCCTTCATTCTTTGCTTCTGAGCTCTTGAATGTTGAAGTATAAGAAGACCATATTGGCAGTACAAAGTAGTCTTGAGCAGATTCAACTTCCATTTTAGAATTTTCTGCATCAATATTATCTTGTGTACCTGCACTATGATTAGCTTCTTTTGGACCTGCATGTTTGTTTGCTTGATTCTCTGATCTCACAGGCTGATAATTCATTGAATCAGTTAAATAATCTAGATCAAACAGCCAATTTGGTCCTTTCCCTGCAACATTTGGTTTATTTTCTAAAAAGGTTATATGCAGGTTTTCTTTAACTCTCTTAGTTTATAAATTGTATACCCTAAAAGCCTTGCTATTTAGAGAATACCCTACTAAAAACCCTTTATCAGATTTCCCATCAAACTTGCCCATGTGGTCAATGGTATTCAAGATGGTCACATGGCACCTAAAAGGTCTTATGTGGCTTATGATTGGTATTTTACCAGTTATAAGTTCATAAGGTGTCTTATTTTGAGGCTTGGTCACTAATACCCTATTAAGGAAGGGCATAACTAAGCAGTATAACTGCTTTTAGCCCAAAATGTGTGCGGTAAAAATGAATATGCTAGCTAATAGTATCTAGCAGCTTCAATTATAAGGGTCCTATTCTTATCTTTCAATACATAACTCCATTTGTTGTGGAGGTTCTGCTTATTTTATTCCCTTTTGATCCCATTTGATCCCTCAAGAATTCAATTAAATACCATGTTCTTAAATTCTGTTGCAATTTCTCACTATAGTTTTATACTTTTTGATTTATTTAGTTCTCAATTTGTCTTATATAAGCTTAAGGATTCCCTAGTTTCACTCTCTTAGTTCTTAAGAAGAACACCACAACTAACATGCTAAACAATTAATCAGTGATAACAAGTCAATAGTCCTTATGTTTATGCTCCTTACAGATGTGAGGTCCAAATAAGTCCTATGTAAAAGCTGTAAGGCCTGACTAATAGAGCTCACTGAGAATTTGGCCTTACAGGAGGCCTTGTGTTGCTTTCCTTTCTGAAAGCAACAAGGTGTGGTATTTTGTAATAAAATCTTTGAAGGTAAACTCTTACAAGGTTTGTTCCCTTCACAAGTTTGTTTAAGTTTTTATAATAGTTAACATGTCCCAACCTCCTAGGCCATTTGTTAGATTAATCATTGTCGACCTATAGTTATAATCAAACAAGCTAAACCTCCAGAATGAATCAATGTTCATCTAGGTGTTAAACTGTACATATTGTTTTGTGCTAGGGACTCTATGTAAGTACGATGATTTTCATCAGTAACTTTGATGAAGTCATGAGACAACACTAAGACTTCAGTGTTGTAAAGGAGATCACTCATGTTCTTCTTATCACACATCTGTGACACGGAAAAGAGATTGAAATGCTATAGTTCTTTCACAAAGCACACATCCTCAAAATCTAACTTTCCTGTTTTTATTTTACCTTTATAGTTTGTTGTAACCTTTAATAACCTCCAAAGCAACTAGGTCCCCCACATTATACGTCTTGATATTCCACATAGGTAGGCCTTGTTTCCAGTCATGTGCCTGGAACATCCACTATCAACAATCCCTTTGTTCTTTAAAGCTATTTGTGGATAATCCTACACATTAAATAAGAGAGATTAGATTCTCTTAGGGACCAAAGCCATTTTGGGCTTGGGTCTACCTAGTGGATCTTTGTAATAGTAACACATTTTTCTAGATTTGATCCACCATTGTTATTTAGAGGACTTTGTTCCAGTTAATGTCTTTTGGTCTCCAATTACAACTGCTGATGGTTAACAGATGTTTCCCCTGTTTCCCCTCCATGCTAGCGCTAACTGCTTTTACCTCAGCAGTATTAACTTTTTGATTTGAAAATTTTGTTCTTGGTGCTGTTGTTCTATTAAATGGCCTTCTAATAGGTGAATAAGTTTTATGAAAAACGCTCAGTTTTTAGTTAACATATTCAAATAGGTTGTAACGTATTAAACGCTTTCCTGTAGCCATTAGTTGGTTACTGCCTGACTGTTAAAAGGATGTTAGCTGTATTAACATTGTTAGTACTGCTAGCTCTAGCAGTATTAACTTAAATTCTATCAGTTCTAGTTAGTACAACTGTAGGAACAAATTGGTTTTGGTGATTCACTCTTTGCACATTGTTCCATGGTGTCCTATTTTCCCTTTGACCAGTACCCTTTACACATCCTTTTGTTCAATTTCAGCTTGTTTAGCTCATTCTTTTCTCAGGAATTTAATCATTCTCTAATTAGATGGCTAGAAACTACCACATACAAAACATGAGCTTCTTTGTCTCGTAAAACCCATATCCCAAACCTATTTTTAGGACATTAAACCAAAACATCCGTTTTTGTCAGGTTTTGGACTCTGACTACATTGTTTTGGTTCTTTAAACAGTTTACTTAGAAGTTTTTTGTACATGCTTAGTAGTCATATGAACAAAAGCAAAAACTGGGTTGTTCCTGTTCATTTTGAGTTGTAGTCACACAATTCTTTCATCTATCTGACTCACGTATCCTTAATTATTTGCACGCATCAGGACATCGATTTTAGTTGACTTACTACTTTTGGGTTCATTGACAACTGGTTCGAAGGCATAGATTCAAGTTGTTTCCTTACACTAGAATTGATTCATAAGAATTAAAGGTCCACTGCTCCTTAGAATCAGATTTACTAGGTTTAGATTGTTTGGACCGATATGTATATTGTGATTCTTTATTTCTTTTCAGGTCCAAGATGTGATATAGATCTGCCTTGTCATTGGAGGAAGAACTGCATGCATCCCCTCTGCGTATCTTTCTTCACTGGACTATCTTCTTCATATCTCTAGAATAACTGTAATATAAACTTCCAAAACTTCATTTTCATGACTTAAGACCACTTTATTCATTTGATCTCTCATACACAAGCCCGAGCTTTGTCTCCTAGCACTCATCGACTATGTAGCGCAGAATATGAGACTCTATTTAGATGGAGTAATGCCATTTTTCTTCTTTAGCTTTCACTTCTTCTTTTTCTTTTTCAGTTTGCCAATTTTCTTATGATATGTGAGGCACATCTGTTTTTTCCATATTAAATCAATTTTCATTTTACCTAATATTTTCCTCTTACCAAGTGATTTTGTTGTTGTAGCAATTAACTGTTGATTTACTTTTTTTAAAGCTTGAGTATATGCCTGAATTTCTATACTGGTATCACCAAGTTGTTCCCTCTGTTCATCGTATAATATTTTAAGTTTAGCATAAGATTCTTTACACTCTTTTATCAAGAAAGTAACCTTAGTGTCTGAGCCTGAATTGCTGTAAGCCATCAAAGCATAGTTCTCTTGCTCATCTTCTAAGTGACTGGTCCAATCAACACCATCTCCATCAAGAGTTACCAAAGCTTTAGGTTCCTCCTGTTTTTTTTTCTTTTTTTTTTTTTTTTTTTTTTTTTTTCTAAGATCTCCTTCATTATCTTTAGCTTTATTCCTAGTGTTCAAGGCATCTCTTATTTTTACTATCGTGTTCCCGTGGATCTGCACTCTCTAGCATAATTGCGCGCTTTCTTGTGACAATTGTAGCACTCACGGACTTTGGTTTTGTCAACCAACCAGAGTTCTTGGCATCAATCTTGCTGCTATTACCTGTCTTTTGTAATACTCTGTCTCAGTTCTCATGGAAACCATGGCCACCTGCCATTTCAAATCCATTTCTTCTAAATCAAACTCATCAAGCTATTCCAAATCCTCATGATCCAATTATGGACCACTGGACTGATTAGCGAAAAAGGAGTACATGAGTTCATCAGTGTGAAGAAGAGCCTTCCCTTTGAGGGTTATGGCCAGAAGAGCTAGAAGCACCTTAAGCAGTACTAACTTCATTAGTACTGTTAGTGTTCTCAGAAACAAATGCCACATTCTGGGGGTAGTGGGTGTGCAGTGAGCCTTTGTTACCTAGCGCAGACTCACATGAACTCTATGATATTATACAGGGATCCATCAGAAATTGAGACTGTCCTCTCCTGCTTGGTTCTCTCATGATTAAGGAAACTATGAAGTACCAGGCAAAAGGTTGAGACCTAAGGAACTTCTGATTTACATCTTCAGTGGAGATGCCTGCACCATGAATCTCTAGTTGACTCAGAAGACTCTAAAACCTGTCATAGCCTTTATGCAACCCTTCTGAGTTTGATACATAGAAGCCTTCAAACTGTTGCTTTAGAATATACTTCTGCATCTTCTTTGATTCATCATTACCACCAAATCTAGATTTGATAGGCTTTACATATCTTTTCATCAGTCATTTTTATGAAATTTAGCAGATGATTTTTGGTAAAGCCATAAGGCAAGGGTGGTCCTTGCTTTTCTTTTCTTTCTCTAGCTTAAATTTCTTCTGCAGTTTAGGAGGCAAGAACCTTATTACACCATTGTATCTGTTGAGACACTCACAGGACCATTGCTCTCTTGAATGATACTTCCCAGATTGGATGTCTGTATGGGCAAAATTAATGTGCAATTTTCAATGGCCCCATAAATATGTGTCAAATAGTCTACCATTCTTATGAATAGGGAGTTTGATGGTTAAGACAGTGTGAGGGGCTTGTTGTGTTGGTGTTTGTGTTTGTGGTGGTGTGGGTTGGTGGAAATATCATATTGATCAAGCCATTGATTGATGGCGCGAGTAGGTTGAGGTTATAAAACTGGTGGGTTTTAGTTCTTCTTACTCAGAGTTTCTCTACAAGCTCTGATACCACTTGTGGAGATCGTTTTGCCCATCTAGGATTAGTTTTACAGATAACTTATATACGCAACGGAATAATAAAGAACAATAAGTTATCAAACAAGGTTTTACTACCAAACATTCATGCCTCTATTAAATTGATCAGAATAAATGGTTATAAACTGTAACAAGGATCCATAATCCTTGAGGCTACAGTAACTATCTAATAAACTAACTAATAAGCTAAATAATAATACACATGCTTTCTTTGTGTGTCTAGACTCTCATTGGAGAGATCTAAGTATGATGGATATTTAAAACATACGCCACTAATACCCTTTATATAGAGGGTTTACAAGAAAACCTAGCTTACATAGGAAGCTAACTTAATATTTCACATTAAGTCCTTGTTGTTTCATCTTTCTTCAATTTTGCATATTTAGTTTTGTAATCATCAAATCTCAGATCCCAACATAATTCCTACATTAATCCCTATTATCCATTTGAAGATTAAACCACATGCAATTGGTTTTCTCAAGTTCTTGATTTTTGAAGATTTTGATTTTTTTAAAGGTTTATTTGATTTTGTGTACTATTGGAGTTATAAGGGTTAATTACAAGTGATTGTGCAAGATTGTGTGAGATAAAAATTGAGTGAGGGTTTGGTCTTGGTCCCTCTTGGTCTCAGCTGCAAACACAACCCAATTAGGGTTTGTGTTATTAGAAGGCTAAATTGATTCCTTGTCTTTCATTAGATAATCAATCAAATATATTGTTACAGAGGATTATTCTAGACTAATGACATTGGGTTAGGCCTTACATAACATGATACGGGCTTACATAACATCGACTAATACGCCCCCGCAGTTGGAGCGGGAGGAAGACGGACGCTTAAACTGGCTCAAAATTCTTCAAACAAGACTGACGGAAGGCCTTTGGTGAAGATATCAGCAAACTGGTACCGAGACAGGACATGAAGAGCACAAACCTGACCAGCGGTGACCATGTCACGGACGAAATAAATGTTGATCTCTATGTGTTTCATCCGTTGATGTTGAACTGGATTGGCTGAGAGATAAACTGGCTAATATTATCACAATACACAAGAGTAGCACTCGACAGAGGAGAATGTAACTCACGAAGTAAGTTACGAAGCCATGCAGTCTTCGCAACAACGTTAGCAACACCACGATATTCAGCTTTAGCACTCGAGCGAGAGATGGTATGCTGACGTTTAGACAAAAAAGATAAAAGATTATCACCAAGAAAAACACTGTAACCTGAAGTAGACATGCGTGTAGTAGGACAGCCGGCCCAATTCGCATCAGTATAACCAATCAAAGAAGTAGTAGCAGAAGCATACAACTAAAGACCAAAATCCACTGTCTCCTAAACATAGCGCAAAATACGCTTTAGAGCAGCAAAGTGAGGCTCCCTCGGGTCGTGCATATAAAGACAAATCTGCTGAACAGCATAAGACAAGTCTGGACGAGTAACCGTAAGATATTTTATCCCCTCTGCAAGACTGCGATATAAAGTAGGATCCTGTATAGGAACACCCTCTAGACCCAGTTTAGATTATGTATCAACGGGCGTCCGAGAAGGGTTACGGTTATCCATGTGAGCACTTATCAGAAAGTTGAAGAGCATATTGCCTCTGTGACAAAAACAAACCTGTAGGTGTATGATCAGCAAAAATACCCAGAAAGTAATTAAGTGGCCCAAGATCGGTCATGTCAAACTCCCTATGCAAGGAAGCTGTAATATGCTGTAACAATGCTGCGAAGGAAGTTGTACGAATAATATCATCCACATAGATAAGAAGGTAGGCAACATGCGAGCCCTGTCTGCAAATAAATAGTGAGGTGGCACAATCGACTATTGATATAAAAACCTAGGCCCGAGTGGGATTAACTTGCATACCGCTAAATCGGCACGTTGATGTGGTTTTCAGTCTATATAAAGATCGTTGTAACAAACAAACATGATTTGGGTAACGCGAATCTATGAAACTAGGGGGTTGATGCATATATACAGTCTCAGATAAATCACCATTGAGAAATGCATTCTTAACATCAAGCTGATGGATAGGCCACTTGCGAGAGACCGTAAGACTCAGAACTATACGAATAGTGGCCGGCTTGACAACCTCGAACCTAAATAGTCTCATGACATCAATTACATGTTTGTTGAAATGCTTTCATTAGCATACAACCCGAGACTTATTCGGCTCTAAGTCTAGTTCTCATGATTCTTATTGTTTATATATCCATATAAGTGCAACCAAATTAACTCCGATAGGACTTGTATTAGAATCCAATGTACATTTTTAATCAAACACATATATAATAGCAATATGCAGTTTATCTGTAAGAGCATCAGAGGGATTTTTTAGAATAGGATAAATAGAGGACGTGTGGAGAGACAAGCGATCAATGGCTTTTACAATGCCGAGTTACGACCGTGTGACCATAGGATGAGTTCGAGTGGGTACGTTTATTGGTTGTGTAGAGGCTTGTATTTGTTGAGATTGTTGCGGGTTGAGAGGTTCTATCAAAGTGGAGGCATGAACTGGGTCGTGGCTGTGGTGAGGGGGAAAAGAGGTTGGGCATGGTGGTGCGTATGTAGAGTTGGGCTGAAGAGTAGGGGATGTAGGTGTTGGGCCATGGGTAGTAATAGGAGTTAGTGGATTTTGATGGTGGGCCTAAGAAGTTGGGCTGCGGTGTGATGATTTAATCGTAGAAAGGGTAGGCAAAGTGTGCAGTGGGTCATTGGTGTTGTTAGGAGTAGGTGGGCTATTGTTTTGGGCCTGAGTTTGGGAAGTGTGGGAGTTGTTAGTAATAGTAGGCGTGTTGAGTTCAGGTGTAATGGTAGTTAGGAGAGGTGAGGGTTGAGTGTCAAGGAAGGTGTACGAGGGTGGCAAAGATGGTGTCATAGATTTGTAGGGGAATTGTGTTTCATTAAAAGTGACGTAGTGGGAGAGAATTATTTTGTTGGTTTCGAGGTTAAGGCATTTGGAGGTTAAGGCAACGGTAACTACGATGGTAGGCGGGATAGCCTAAAAAATACATGGCGTGGCACGAGGTGCTAATTTATGGGGAGAGTGAAGATGAGGGTAGCATAGACAACCAAAAATGCAAAGGGTAAAATAATTGAGTTGTTTTCCGAAAAGGCGGGTAAAGGGTATTTCGTTTTGAATAGCGATAGAAGGTAGAAGGTTTAGGAGATAGGATGCTATGTGGAGGGCTTCGACCCAAAAGGTCGGGGGTAGGTGATCTTGAAAAAGGAGAGTACAAATGATATTGTTAATAGCACGTATCATTCGTTCCGCCTTGCCATTTTGTTGTGAGGTTTTGGGGCATGAGAATCGAAATTGAATGCCATGTTGGGTAAAAAGGTTGTGAAGTCGGTTATTGTCGAACTCAGCACCATGATCACATTGGAAGCTTTTGATGTCACATTTGAATTGATTTTTAACATACTTACAAAAATGTAGAAATTTATCAAACATGTCAGATTTAGAACGAAGAGGGTAAATCCATACATAGTGAGAAAAATGGTCTAGAAATAGAACATAGTATTTTAAAACCACTAGAGCTGACAATTGGAGAGGTCCATGAGTCAGAATGAATAATATCACAACAATGATTAACAATGGAAGTTGAATTGTGAAATGGAAGCTTAACATGCTTGCCAAGTTGACATGCGTGGAAAATATGTTAAGACTTAGTTTTATTACAAGAAATTAAATTGCGTGAAGTAAGGGAACAAAGCACTTCATCCACAGGGTGACCAAGGCGTTGGTGCCAAGTTGAGGAACTAGTGGACACAAAAGCAGTAGGAAGAGTTGATGGCTTGGTAACTGGGTAGAGATCGTCGGAGCTGTCACATCGAAGGAGGATATGACGAGTCAAGTAATCCTTCACAGAAAAACTAAAGGCGTCAAATTCAATAGTGCAATTATTGTCCCTAGTAAACTGACGAACATAAATAAGGTTTTTAATTATGTTAGGTGTGACAAGAACGTTATGAAGGTGTAAGGGGCGATGAGCGGAGGGAATAATGATATGTCCAGTGTTAGTAACAGGAATAGTTTTACCATCACCAACAAATACGGATGGAAATAAACGTTGATTAAAAATTGTGCTTAAATTACTAGTACTAGAATTTAAATGAGAAGAAGAACATGTGTCCATGTTCCATGTTGGATCTTGGACCGTCATGGTACTAAAGGCACTTAGTAGTGAAGTAGCTTGAGAAGCATATGCGAAAGGTGTTGGGCCTAGAATACTAGGCTGCTGGTGGGCCATCTGTGGTTGGGCCGCATGGTGAGGCGGTTGGGCTGGCAAGAATGCAGCCGACTGATATTGGGCTAAAGCAGACTGGGCCTGAACCTGCGGTTAGTGTGGGCTGGAATAGTAGGCAATAGGGGTAGGGTTATGGTGTGGGCTGGGCTGGTATGATTGAGGTCTGTATGGTGGAGCATGGGTAGCAGGCCGAAAGTAGTTATGGGCGTGCGTGAGGTTCCAAACGGCAGCAAAAGATAAGGTATTGCCATGACTTTGATTTCGTGATGTTTGTAAGCCGGCCCGATTTCGGTGGTCATGGATGAATTTACACCGATCCCGATATTTGCATGTACTTTATTCAAACATGGGTTAATATTTTGTGGAGGTTGGGGGATTTATGTTATGTTATCCTTTAGTGATTTGACGAGGTGGTGTCACAAGGGCTATAGGCGAAGACGATCGTACCGCTCAAAGGTAGCGTAGACCCGGTAATCATCATTGATGGATCGATTCTTCAAAAGTGGAAGCATGGTTTCTTGTGGCTTTAAAGGTGCGGAAGGGTTTCAGAGTTACGGATGATTTCAACATATGAGTGGCAAATGGTGAGTCAAGTCCGATTGATTGGTGTAAAATACCAAATCTTGTCGATCACATCCAAACTAAGATTTTGAAGCCTATCCGCCATGGACCTAATTTTTGTGCAGTAGGCATTCACGGTCATCGTCCCGATCTTGATAGAACGGAGTTCATTATCCTGATTGATTGACCTATTATCTTTGTTACCATGGAATAAATATTTCAAGCGATCCCATAATTTTTTAGGATTACCCGGAGTGGTAACAACTTGTTCTTGAAGTGAATCACATAAAGAACTTAGGATCCACATCTTAATGAGATCATCAAGTTGTTCCCATTCGGGATTAGTACTTGCAGTTTATGATTCCACATGATCCTTGAGCCCAAGACTACCAAGATGAATGAGGGAGAAAGAACTCTAAGCATTATAATTATGTTTTTCCAGGTCCAATTTAATGGGGACCTTGTTGGGTATGCTGAAGGGTATGATTTTATCGGTGGAGGTGGGTAGTGTTGGAGGTGTGTTGTCATTAACAGCCATGGTGGCCGGTTGTAAACAACTAATGTTTAGGGGGAGGGATACGATGGAGGAGAGAAAAATAAGGGGATAGAGACGAGTTGGGGGGAGAAATTTTAGGAGAGAATTATGGCTGTGATACCATATTGGAAGGCTAAATTGATTCCTTGCCTTTCATTAGATAATCAATCAAATATGTAGTTAAAGAGGATTATTCTAGACTAATGACATTGGGCTATGCCTTACATAACATGATACGGGCTTACATAACATCGACTAATATGTGTTTGATCTTTTACTTCCTTTTCATTGGTATTCTAAGTCTTTTATTATCCCCTTTTGATTTAGTTTCACCTATATATATAAGCATGCATGTTAGATTTGTAATTAGGAATTCATGGATAAATTGTGATAAAGTTAGTTTTTGATTTATGAATATTTAAGTATGATCAAATAGGTTTAGTAATAATTATAGGATAGTTTGAATATATTGGAAGCGAATTGAAGCGAAAAATTGAAGATTTGGGAGGGTTTTGGAACCCTTCTTTAGATCAGAATATTAGGCTTCATTCAGCGAGATAAGCGTTGTAGTAAACTGAGATTTAAGATATTAGTGTGGTGGTAGTCGTTATAATGAACGTGTGGTAAAAATTTGAGCTTCCAATTCTTAAAAACGAAAAAGATATGGCGATTTGAAGTTGGGAAATTGTTTCGGCAAAATTCTGCACACGTTGTTTTTGTGCAGAATTTTAGTTCATCTCGCGAGCAGTGTAACTTGGTCATGCCAATAGCTTTTCTAGATTTTCAGGACCCTATGACTAACTACTTCGAGTCTACTTTCCAACGAACTAGGCCTCGTCTATTTTCAGAATGTAAAAGTGAGTCAAACCCTTTGTACAAGATTAAGTGTCAAAACTGTGTTTGCTGTTCAGAAATTCGATTGTAAAGATGTTGTGTGCAGGCAAGTCAAAACTTATTATTTTTTAATGAAATTTGATTTGGAGATTGTCTATGATATGTGTGACCTACTGTATTTTTTTCATATTTTTATAAAATGTTTAAGAGGGTCTGCTGTTGACCAACTTTTGCTAAGTTTCTGCAGGCCCTGTTTTAAACTTGTTATAGTATGCTAGTGTTTATAAAAGATAAAATTTACTTGGAACCTTTGGGGAAAACATGGTAGTAAGTTAAGATGCGTATGATTCTGAAGAAGAAATATAAGCAATAGTTAAGGTCATTTAGGAGTCTCGTTAAGGTTAAGTTGATTTCCAGTCACTTTGAATAATCGGGCATAATTTCTGAAAATGTATACCAAGTAGAGGTAATAAGTGGTATAGTCACATGGATTCCTAGGTATAAATTGTCATGCATGTTCTATATATATAAATACATGATATAATTTCAATAAGTTGCATATTTTATATCATTCGAATATTAATAATATATTATTATTATTAATAGGTCGCGGTTGATTTACGACGTTCCATCTTTTTGTGTTTTCTTGATTGGCACTACTTCTATTTGTGGTGAGTTCATAGCCTCACTTTTTCTCTTTTAATGGTTTTCATAATCTATTTTCGGGGTGAGAATGCATGCTCGTTTTAGCAGTAAAACTCATTCGATTTATACTACATAAGGCGTTACATGGATATGTTTTTATAAAGCTATTCACATTGCTTACTACATGACTTTTCATACATGGTTGTTTACTCCATGAATTTTACTAAGCTTGATTTGCCTACTATGATTGAGAACATTGAATACCCTATATAATGAAACCGAGAGTTGCAAACACATTACTTGCTTTACATTTTGGACACAAGTACTTTTAAACTATATGCTATCTAGATATTGCTTGGATATTATTGCCTAAGTTACCACACTGCCAACTTAAGTCCCCTTTCAATCATGAACCGTCAGTTGCTAATGTAGTGAGCGTGAATGTTGTGGATAGATCTATCAGGGCTGACAACCCCCGTCTCTTTTTCTGGAATTTTTGGTCACTAGTTGACCATGTGACGCATTTAACATTTGAATTGAATCATTTGGGGTGTTTGACAGGACATCCTACATTTATTAGGGGGCACAAACGGTTAATAGTTTAGGGGGGTGAATTTGTTTCTCATGTCTACAATTACTTAAGTCTTGTGGTCCCTACTGAACATTTTTGATTAATTGAAATCATATTGGATTTCGGAACTAATACTTTTAAATGTTGTAACGCTTCTTTTCTTACTGAAATATTTCTTAAATTATTTCAATACTGCTCTTAGTTAAACCTATGAATTCACCAACATTATTGTTGACGTTTTGCATGTATTTTCTCAGGTTATTATTTTGCTAGCTGAACATTGAGAGCATTTGGATGCGCGGATATCAAAACTTTAAAGACTCGATTTTTCCTCACATTCGATAATCATTTTTCTTTAAATATACAAATGAGTCATGTTTAAACTCTTATAACTTTTGTTAAAAAGGAAATTATTAGGACCTGAAAATACTCTGATTTATTTAAATCGAATGTGACATTTTATTAAACGTCTCTTTTGAGGTCAATTTCTGTAATTTGTATGTATGAACTATGAAGTAGCACCCCAAGTGGTATTCCACTGCATTGTTGAGATTTTGGGGGTGTTACAGGTTAGGCCAGCACTAGGAGCGCTTAGCCGCTCATAGTAACAGCTATGCAAGAATTAATGAATAAAGACATGGATTGAATCATCATAATTATTACAGAGAATGAAAGGAACGATTGAATACAATAAGTATGCTAGTGGCTTCTCCCTTAGACCTTCAGATGAAATGCTTCGAACCTTAGGGGTTTGGTTTACCCCTTAGAACTGTGTGTGAAATGGTGGTGGTGAGTCATGCTGAATGAGCCGGATGAGGGTTCTATTTATAGGCTTTGAAAGGTTTACGGCGTAACCCTTATGGGATGATACTTTGTAATCTTGCTATGTAATCCTCTAATCTTTTAGGCATAAAAGAGTGTTACGGCGTAACCCTGTCGCATATGTTACGTCGTAATGCTGAGTCAGACACATCATCTCTAGTATATTTGAATGTTGTGGCGTAATCTTGGAGACACTTTACGCCGTAAAGGGTGTGATGACTCATTTCTTCGTTGGAGTATGTTACGGTGTAATCCTTCGGGGATGTTACGCCGTAAAGTGCCTTGGGCTTTCCACTTTG
>BQNB010104682.1:0-19930 GCA_026074375.1 Tanacetum coccineum | reverse complement strand
TGGGTTTGAGGAGATTATTAATTTCCTAAATGCAAGTTATGTCCAATATGCGTTAACGGTTAATCCAACCATTTATACTACTTGTATTGAACAGTTATGGGCATCTGCCAAGGCTAAGATCATTAATGGGGAACTACAAATACAAACCCTTGTACTAGACAGATTACTCGTATTATTGATCTTAATAATATTGGATCTTTTTGTTACATCTTTATTCATTCATATTTACTGTTACATTCATAATTCTTCTAAGTATTGAAGAGTAGATTCCGCATACTCTTTAATATACATACAAAGTTTCTACCATTGTTATTTTGGATTTATCCAAGGTAACATACTCTTTACAAGCTAAACAATAGATCTTAAGTTGGGATCAACAAGTGGTATCAACAAGTGCAAGCCCTAGTAGACAAAAGGAAGGTAATCATTACTGAGACGAGTATAAGGAGTGATCTTAAGTTGAATGATGCTGAAGGGATAAATTGTCTACCTACTGCTACCATTTTTGCAGAATTGGAAAGAATAGGGTATGAAAATCTTACTCAAAATCTTACATTCTATAAAGCTTATTTTTCATCCCAATGGAAATTTCTTATCAATACCATACTGCAATGCCTTAGTGCTAAGACTACAGCCTAGAATGAATTTAGTAGCACTATGGCATCTCATATCATCTGTCTTGCCACAAACCAAAAATTTAACTTTTCTAAGTACATTTTTGATAATATGATGAAGAACTTGGAGGGTGGAGTTAAATTTCTCATGTACCCAAGGTTTGTGCAAGTCTTCCTGGACAAACAAGTTGAGGGGATGACCAGACATAAAGAGGTTTATGTTACACCTTCCCACACCAAGAAGGTGTTTGCTAATATGAAGAGACCAAGAAAAGGTTTTTCTGGAAGAGTCACACCTCTATTCCCAACAATGATGATTCAAGCTTTAGAAGACATGGGTGAAGATTCAGCTGCTCCTTCTAATTCTCATTCCACACCCATTATTTCTCAACCATCATCTAAACCTCAAAAGAAGAAGTCAAGGAGGAAACAGAGGAAAGACAGTGGTCCTACAGAGCCTGTCACTGATTAGGCTCATGTATCTAACCCTTCCTATGATCCACCTCAAAATGGTGAGGATAGTATGCAACTTTCTAAATTGATGAATTTATGTACCAGCCTACAAGATAAAGTCCTTGATTTGGAGAAAGCCAAGACTGCTTGATATGTGATCCAAACACACTATATATATAATATAATATTATAATATATAAGTAGATAAGGATTATATCAAATAATAGTATAGTAAGTATTTTCCGTCTGATTCTAGAAACAAACTTTTAACCAAAGTTGTCTTAGAAACCTCCCGGGTCGTTTTCCCTCGATGAAGCGTGAATTGAAAATCGGTTAAGTCTGTGATTGCGCGTTTCGAATGGTTTAAAATTATTTTGATTTGGGTTTCTAAATCCTACTTGACATATTGATAAAGTAAATAAAAGCATAAAAAACAAACAAAGCAATAAAAACAATTAAACATGTAAAGCATTAAACAAAAACGAGTATTTAAAACGAGACAAATAAGCAAGCATAATAAATTTAATTTTAAACATGCAAATTTCTAAAATAAATCCTACAATAAAAGGAATCATATTTTTATTTATTTTTTTATTTTATATTTTTTTATTTATTTTTTTTATTTTTTTAAAAACTTTAATCTAAATAAATATCGCAAGTTAATAATCTCTAATCATATTTTAAATCCGCACTAATTTCTAAACACTAAATGAGCAAATAAATCAACTAACTAAATATGACAAACTTTATCAAAAGATAAAGATAAGTATACACTAAGCATGAAAAAATTCAAATAGGCAAACATATTATAAAACAATAAAATAAATCTACACTAATCAATTGAAAAAGGATAGAAAATGTAGAACCGAATGGAAGAGCCGCAATAAACGAAACCACCCGGCTTAATAAGCTAAAGCAAATAATCAAATTTGGTCTAGCTTATTAGGCCCTTAAGCTCCACGCCTCATGAGTTGACCGGTATCAAAAAGTCAAAATACACACAAAAATTCAAACTCTTAACATCTAAACTGTTATACTTCAAAAATTGCAATTTACTTGTTATATAACACAAGTCCCCAACAAAAGAAGCACCATGGTCCAATTAAACAATACACGGCCCAAATATCAAACGAAAGTCCAATCTTAATCTAAAATGATCCAATTAAACACAAGGCCCATTCTCAATTTTACAAATCAAATGCACTTAGTTGCTTATTAACGAAAGGATAAGGACTAGAATAAGCCAAACAAATAAGCCATAACCAATAAGCATATACGAATAAGCTAAAACTCAGAATAAGCCACGGGAACGATTACTGAATAAGCCGAATACAATAAGCACTTAAAACTTGAAATTACCACAACAAGCTAAACGATTTAAGCTAGAACGAGTTTTAAGGTAAAACTATTTAATAAGCTAAATCCTAAACGATTTGAGCTCAAGATTTAAGCAACTAACACAAACAATCAAAGAGATAAGCTCCTTCAATTCCTAACCTTATTAATAAGCAAAACGAAACAAGATCTATAACCTTAACAACTAAATAAGCTAAACACTAAACTAGATAAACTCAAAACTAATCAATAAGCCACAGAAAACAGCAAAAAAAACACTTTGAGTAAGCAATAAGCACTTTCCTGAATCATATCACCAATCGAATAACCACATAAGCTCATAAAAGTTTAATCTAAAAATTTAAGCTTACTTTTGACCAATTAAGCTATTGTGAAACTTATTTTACCGGAAATAAGGTGATCTTCTTACAACAAGAAAATAAAACATCACAACAATAGGCTACGCTTCAAGCTATAATCAAAAATTAACTAATAAAACTATGGAGAATGATTCGAATGAGCTTTAAAGGCTTATAGGAGTCATTTTCTAAACTTTTAAAAGCTTTTGATAAAAATAACCCGTGAAAATAAGCCCGAAACCACAGCTTATTGAATAAGCTAACAAAAAGAAATTGAACCGAACAAATAAGCAAAACAAATTGCAAACCAAAATCTTTAATCAACTACAAACGATTTAATTACAATATTACATTAAGTTCACGAAATAAGCTAGGTATAATAAGCAGAAAAAATAAAATAAGCTATTACATATCTAAAATAAGCTAAAAATGCAAAACTAAACTAAAAAAAATAAAAGTCTAACTAGCAAATATGAGGGGAGCAGGTTGTATTTAAAGGGTGAAAAGGGGTAGATTTTGTAAATTTCTCCCAATGATTTGGTGTTGATGAGCCAATCATTGGCTTCCTTTCATGTACACACGGATCGAACAAGTATAAAAAATGGATCCACCGTTCATATAATGCCACCTGTCATTTTATTAAGCTTCATTTCAACGCATGCAGTTTTGTCCGTTTGATCCTTTTTGCTCTCTTTTCTTTTACAGACTGAAAAAAATATGCGTTGATATAAACTCTTTCCCTTGCCACGTGTATTAATATTACTTGATCTCCTCAAGGCAGTGCGTTGTCACGTGCTGCATTTGTATTTAATTTTCCCCACGTGACATGAGGTCACCCTTAGATTAAATTTTCCTCAAACAGAAATTGCAAATTAAGATTTTGTAAAAATCCCTCGCCTCGTGTCCCATTTTAACTGGCTCTTCTCAATATAGTGCGCAGGCACATGATACATTTTTATTTATTTCCCAGGCATGTGAGCTCCACATCATTCTCAATTACATTTCAATTGTTGTTTAGATTTGGCTAAATACATTGAATATGGGCTTGACTTTGGGCCTTAGATAACATGTGCTGGCCCAGCCCATAGAATGGGTTACGGGCTGGCCCAATAAAATCCGAGGGCACCGTTGGACTCGTCTTCTTGCGCTCTTTCCAATCCCGTGCTCGATTTTGTTCGGTTTTGTCTTTATTTTTGTCCTTTTCTTGATATCTGGTACCTGCACATACACAAACACAAAAACAAGCATATATATCGTATTTTTCACACGTTTTTGGTCTTTTGGGTTCGTTTTTCAAGGCAAAAGGTTTGTATAAAATAGCAAATACCACTGCTCAAGCAAAGAGATTGTGTAGCTTAAAGAAGTTAAGTTAAGAAGTTAAAAAGAGAATGAGTTAAAACCTATGGTTCAAGAGATTAAGGAAGTTGGTCAACTAGCACGGTAAATCCTTTTAAATGATGTTAGTTTAGTGCTCAGGATGATGCAATCCCAATAGGGGAAGAAAATGTTATCTTGATTCAGATGCAGAAGTGACTTTGTGATGATACTCAAGAGATTAAAAATACAACCTCATGTATTTAATACAATGTGTGTTGGAAGCAGGAAAATTAAGTTTGAAAAGGTGGTTTGAAGACCGGTAAGTTAATGTTGCACAACTACAAAGTCAATTCCAGTTAGTGCTAGCTGATCCATTACAACTGCTTGGGTAAGAATTTTACTGACTGCACCAGTGTTGAATTCCAGATAAATGACTCTTGCTCAACTTTGATTGATATCAAAACTGCAACCCCAAAGCTGTTACAACTGCTGTTACAACAGTTACAGTCTGTTTCACCAAGGGCTAAGGAGAATTGAAATTTGAAGATCAGGAAGAAACAAAGTACTGTCATCAACAAAACCATTTTCTTCTTCAGCAATCACAACTTTCCATATGTACAAGACAAGAAAAGGAAAAATGGTCACAGCGCCAAAGGCAAAGGAAGACCTGATAATGTACCTTTGCGCATCCAAAGAAGCAATCATCGCGGTCTTGTTAACAAAAAAAGAGTCAAAACAAATGCTAATATATTTTGTTAGTCGGGCTGTACAAGCTCCGGAGATCAATTATAACTCAATGGAAAAGCTGATACTGGACCTCGTACATGTCTCAAGAAGGCTAAGACGATACTTCCAGGTACATACGGTAGTAGTCATCACATACCAGCCAATCAAGCAAATCCTGCCACGACCTAAAAACGCTAGAAGAATGGCAAAATGGCACTTTGAACTAGCGGTGTACGACATCAACTACAGGCCGCGAACATCCATCCACTGCCAAGTCTTAGCAGATTTTATTACTAAAAGGCCGGAAGAAGATAGCCCACCCGCAGAAACACCGGCGAAAGAAGAAATACCATAACAATGGATTCTTTTCACGGATGAAGCCTCATGTTTGGAAGGATCGCTAGCCGGATTCATCCTCATAAACCTAGAAGGAATGGAATTCACCTATGCATTATGGTTTGCATTTGACGCGTCCAACAATGAGGCAGAATATGAAGCCCTAGTGGTAGGACTACGGATCGCGGAACAAATGGGTGTAAAGAACGTGGAAGCAAAAGTGACTCCCATTTGGTGGCAAACCAAATCAACGGGTCATACATAGAAAAAGAGCAAAGCATGATCCAATATCTAGAGAAAGCCAAGACACTTATAAGCGGCTTCAAAAAATTCTCAATCGAGCAGGTACCAAGAAGCGAAAATAAGAAAGCTTATGTGCTAATCAAAATCGCATCTACTAGCTTCGCTCACTTAACCAAACAAGTCTTGGTGGACGTTTTAGAAGAAAAATCGATTGAAGAAAAAGAGATCCTTTTTGTGGTAGAAGAAGAAGGATATTCTTGGATGACACCACTATTTGAATACCTCACAGATGGCACACTGCCAGCAGAAGCAAAGAAAGTACAAGCCATCAAGATCAAATCAAGACAATATGCTATTGGGTTTAGAAGACTTCAAGATGATTCTTAGAGTTATTACTACTTAGGTATATATTAGTGCTGTCAAGCATAACTTAGTGCTACTAGTAATACTAATGAAAATTAGGGTAAGTAGTTAGTACTGGTAGTATAAAAGTTACTACTGCTGGTTACTACTGTTAGTATAATTAGTACTGTTAGTATAAAGTTACTGTTGCCAGTAGAAGTTAAAACTGCTCAGAGATGAAGACTGAAAATATACTAAGTAGTTACTACTGCTAGTATATGTTAGTGTTGCTAGAGTAAATTTCTAAGTAGTTAATGCTGCTTGTGCTCAGTTACAACTGCTGAGTGATTACTACTGCTGGAAGGAATATGCTGACAGAGATGAGATCAAAGATTGATTGGAGAACAAGAATACTTACGAAGATAAGTATTAGTTATTTGTAAAGAAGATATGTATAACTTATTCGTTTAAGAGATTACGTTTGTTTATAGAAAAGATCTTAACAAGTTAGGAAAGTATTGTAAGCCTTGTAGGACTCCTTGGTGTATAAAAGGAGGTTCTAGGGCATAATGTTAGATGTACATCTTTGATATTCGTAGCTTCAAGGTTTTGTAAACCCTAACACTATTAAGAGTGTTCGTTTCATATTGAGGCTGAAAGTTTGGTAATCTGTCTTGTTATTAATTTTATGTTACTGTTTTATAAATAATTCTTGTTAGTATCATTGACTAGATTCCGCATAGTCTTTGATATTCATAATCAAAGTTTCTACCATAGTTGTCTTGGATTTACTCAATACAACTAAGCTTCATACAAGCTAAGCAAGATCTATTCAAGTTGGATCAACAAAAAATATATAATAACGTATATAAAAGCGTATAAAACGTGTATAAAAACGTATATAAAAATGTATGTAATTTTTTTTTATAAAAATGGAAGTATACAAATACTGTTGGACCCTTTATCTATCATTTCATATACCAAATAAAGATCAAACAAGATATCTAAGATAAGAGTTTAGAGAGAGATATGTGGGTGAAATTCTAGAAAGAAAACCAAAATAACAGCATATGATTAAAAATAAAACCACCACCTCCTACTAAGTATATGAGGAAGTTAGAGGTGCAATCGAGTCAAGCCGAGCTCGAGCTTGACAGAGTTTGAGCTTGGCTCAAAAATTATACAATAGGCTTGAGCTTGGCTTGATAGCTTGACGAGCTTTAATCATCCATGCTTAAGCTCGCTCGAGTACGCTCGAGTAAAGAAACTCGAGTGAGCTCGAAAAGCTCGAATTCATATATGAAAATTAAATTAGATAGCCAAACTCATCAATAAATTCGAGAAAATATGCGGTGAGCTTAAAAGCAAAAAACTTATATAAAGCATTCGGGAGATTTAGTGTTTGAATTGTCCTTGAACATATATACAATTATTATAGCAATATTTACGTTAGCCTTAAGGTTGTTTATATTAATATGTATAATAAAAAAAATAAAAATAGAGTTAATTACATAAATGGTCCCTGTGGTTTGTCGGGTTTTTCATAAATGATCAAAAAACTTTTTTGTTGCGGATCTTCTCCTCATGGTTTTGACCCGTTACGGGTTTGGTCCCTGAGACTAACATTGGTTAGTTTTTTCGTTATCTAACGAACGTTTGCGATGAACAATTGCAACGTTAGTCCTTTACGTTTGCAACGTTAGTCCTTCATACTAACGGTCGTTTATACTTAACTCAAAATTTGGTTTTTAAAAAAAATATATTTAATTATCTTTAAAAATTATAGACATTTTTATACACATTTTTATAAAAAAATTACATAACATAAAGGACTAACGTCTATAAATTTTAAAGATAATTAAATTTTTTTATTGAAAAAACAAATTTTGAGTTAAGTGTAAACGAGCGTTAGTATAAAGGACTAACGTTGCAAATGTTCATTGCAAATGTTCGTTAGATAACGAAAATAACTAACGAGGGTTAGTCTCGTGGACCAAACCCGTAACGGTTCGAAACCATGGGGAGGAGATCCGCAACAAAAAAGTTTTTTGGACCATTTGTGAAAAATCTGACAAACCACAGGGACCATTTATGTAATTAACTCATAAAAATATATATGTTATTGGAGGCTTGTAAAGCTCTATAAAAGCTCGAGCTCGAGCTATTAAAACCTCGAGCTCAGCTCGTATTGGAGCTTTTTTATTGGGCTTGAGCTCGATAAAAGCTCGACTTGATCGAGTCAAGCTCGAGCTCGAGTTAAGCTCGAGCTCGAGTTGCTTCATAAAAGTTTGGCTTATTTGCACCCTTAGTATAAGTAGTGTCATACATCAAGGTTGGGTCGGCCATGGCAGGGACGGAACTTGAACATTTTTATTGGAGGGGCCATTATATATGGTATTCATTTTAGGGGGGCCAATATACATTTTTCCTCAACATTTTGTGTAAAAAATAACTACTAGTATTAGTAAAAGGGTAAATTTTGTACATAACCACAATAAATTTGGGGGGGCCACAACCCCCTTTGGTCCTTACAAACTTCCGTCCCTGGGCCATGGGCCACGCTTGTTACTAAACTATTACAAATATTAAGAATAAAAATAAGACCCGGCGACCCACTAACCTATAATGACCGACACTTTCTAACTTTAGAATTGTTTCTAACAAAAACGTATAAAAAAGGTGTATAAAAACGTATAAAAAGTACATAAATGTATATAAAAAGTATAAGAATATGTATAAGAACATATATAAAAGCGTATACAAAAGCGTATAAAAATGTATCCAAAAAATATAAGAACATGTATAAAAACATATATAAAAATATATACAAAAGTATATAAAAATGGCCGTTTGTATAAAATCGTATAAAAAATATACAAAAATGTATACAAAATCGTACAACAAACGTATAAAAAAACGTATAAAAGTGTGTGAAAACGAATATGTTTTTAAAAATCAAAGAACTCTTATAAACCGAAATTTTTTAAATTATAAACGGCTGTTAGGTTGTTAAGATCCCGATTCTGATCTTAGGATCTTACGATTTTACGATACTGCAAAGCAAAAATGATCCAGATCCTACGTAGGATCTTTGCATGCTTAGGATCTTATAGGATCCCGATCTTAACCATAGGATCTTAAGATCTACTCCGATCCGATCTTACTTTTCTCAAACTACAAACTAAAAACCTACAAACTTATGGGTTGTGTTTCGTAGATTTTAAAAAACATGTTAATCTTCTTAAATATTTCATAGTCATAATTTAGGACACCATTTCTATGGTACATTCATATAATTTTATGCTTTTGATACATAATAATTTGTATATTTGTATAATATTATAAACACTATTAAGACAATGGCATTATAGTAGGATCTTACGATCCCGATCCGACTTTACGATTTCGATCTTGCAAAGAAGAAAACGATCCTGAGTAGGATCCCGATCTTGAAAACCTTGGTTTAAAGGATAGACGTTGCAACGGTCGTCGTCCAAAAAGACTAACATGTAAGTTCTAACGAAATCCACTTAACGCCGTTTGATTCCCGGAACCAAAATCTGCAAAAAAGTTTCATTGTGCGATCATCTCTGCACTTACAAACTATTTAGGACGGAACCTGCATTTTGGCCTAACCTTAGGGACGATTTATGCAATTTACTCTACATTAAATAATCATGTAGTTGAACATGTCAAAGAAACAACGATACACATAAAAATGCTACTATAAGCTATATAACAAGCAAGATGACACTTGCAAGAACAAAGGTCTTTTAACACAGGAACTATAGTTGTACCTCATAACAAAACTTATTAAGTAATTCTCATTGTTAACTCCAACATCATGTATAGTTTTTCCTGTCTTTGACAACCAAAACTTGCTTCAAGATAAAAATTAGAAGCCACAACTTGTCCAGCAAAAGTATAGGAACCATCTGCTTGAAAAGGTCATAACAATCTGGTAAACGCCGATAAGAAAACTGATCTAAGATCTCCTGCGTTGTTGGAATATGGAAAAGAAAATGAACCCGGGGTGTCAAGGTTTAATTTTTATGTGATCTTGTGCAAACCAATGTTTAGATCAGATGATATTGAAATGAGGAGAGGGAGAGAGTGGTGCCACGCAGCTTTAAACACACGTTTTTGGTGAGCTCTGATGGACTGAGAAGGTTTGTTAGCGTTGAACCTGATGTCGAAGATGTGAATCATTGGGTCTGCTGAACCGGAGGTTAAGTAGAAACCATCTGGGGACCATGCTTGGTTGATCAAGGCAGACTGAGACTCGCTACTTTCTTGTTTCCAACCGAATTCGTGGAGTTCTGTTCGTCTTAATCTGATGTCAAATAGTCGAAGCTGTCTTTGTGGGGTACTGCAAATGAGATATGAAGATCGCAAAATATATTAAGCAATTAGTAAAACCACTTTTAATACAAAACATTGCAGAACGCTAATGAAATGAATTTATAGGAACCTGCATATTCTCTAGTTGTCGACTCCTAGAGAACATTAACACAAAATGCATCTGATCCTCTTTGATTGTTTTTGATAGAAGACACATATACAACAAGTTTTTTAATAAAAAAGAAAGGATTTCTGTAAGAAAAATAAGTTTTGATTTAGTTTAGTACATCTTCTTAACTCTTGATATACAAATATGCTCCTGTTTTAAAAAAGGAGTCCAGCTTTAGATTAACAAAAAAAGTTTATGAATAACTATTGGGCAATATTTTCTTAACACTAATTAATGAACTTAACACTAGCAAAATGATGTGAAAAGCAATCAACAGCAAACAAAATGCACAATGACAGAACTCTAAAAATCAAACTAAAAAAGGATACTGTTAACTGTGCATTACCTGGTCTGTACCATAAAAAGATTGAAGTCAACAGGATTTGGTAGTACACTCATACACTTGCTTTCAATCTGATGCTTATAATCAGCTCTTCCCGTTTGTAAATCAAATCCAATAATCCTCTTATCTGCACCAACCGATACCACCATCTGCTTTTGTTGCATTCCAGCGACTCCCATTACAGCTGACGAATGCATATTTCTATGCAGCACTTTAGGTTTCCAAGAATCATCTCCGTGTTTGTCCGACCACTGGACAACAGCGTGATCACTTCCGCCAGTAACAAAACATACTTCTTCCCATGGCATGAACACTATGTTGTTGATGATACCCTTAACATGCGGTTTATCTTCAAGGAAAGTTACACGCTTTTTCTGTGAAAATTTTAAGGCATTTATAAGTAAACAAGTAATTCAGGTTGTACTATACTAACGATGGAAACTATTGATAATAGCTATGTTGGAACGGATCAAACGGTGTGGCGGGTTCAACGGGTCAAAAGTCACCAAATATGTAACTTGAAAATTACAATGTCCTAAACCATTTGTTTAGTAATAGTTTTTTTAATCATATTGAATACAGTATAAATTACAGAAAAAAATTTAACTAATATAATATTTAAATAGTAGAGCATATTACTTTATTGGAATTTGATACAAAAGAACTCGCAAAAGTTTTCAGTGGATTTTTGGGTGACTTTTGCGGACTATGGGATTATGTTATACAAATTTCTTAAAAGTAGCCATTTAACTATATACCCAGCTCAGAAAAGGGTTGCATTGGTATTTTGCATACCATTTACCAAAATAAGCGTGTGTGCTCCGGCAAAACCAAAACCATATGGACCCACATATAAAACCACCCGTTTTGACCTTTTACCCAACCCACCCATTTTGATGCCTCTAACTGCTTGCAACAATCATACCGTACAGATTTTACCTCTTTTCCTTTATTCAGGTTAAGGATTCCAATCTGAGAGTCCCCACCATCAGCACTATAGACAGTGAACAAGCTGCCCCCATGTGGATGCCAAGTTATATCTTCTGGCCATCTTCTATGCTTAGAGGATGCACAATCAGCTGTACTAAGAAAACTTGCGCCTGACCGGTCACTATTAAATAAATAGAAAAGCAAATTAGGAACATACGAAATGAAAGAATAATATGATCTTCTAGTGTTCCATAATAGCAAAAGCTACATTTCTTCCCTAAAAGACACCAGTATTGCTAGCTTTAAAATGTTCAGTAAGTTGGATATTGTTGAACTGGATTCAAATATGAAGATATTATAAGGTTTAATATGTGATTTCCACCCAATATTGAAGTTCAGGTAATTCATGATAAATTTATAACTTGATCAAGTATACAGTATTAGTGTACGATAACAGTACTGGTTGGTTCTACTACACATAAAAAAGAAAGCAATAAAACAAGACCCTAAGCGAAGCAAAAGAAGAATGTCGAAAACAGCAACTAAACTATGTGTTGACAAAGAGAGTGTAGTCAGGAACTCGTATGTACGCAGCCTAACCGAGGTATCCCCGTGACTGTTTCCAACCCTTCCCTGGCCATCCCCAAGTGTGTAACTAGTGAGATTTGAACCCTAGACTTCCTAGGCGAAACAAATTATTTAGAATGCTGCATTTTTATTGTAGGATTTTCAGCAGTTAACAGCCGCTTATTATTAATCCCTTCCAAAAAAAAGGTTTTATTATTAATAATTGTGGGTAGTTCAGTCTACAACAGAGCATGCTGTTATGCATCCATCATATGTATTAACACCTAATGAGTAATGATATTTATGGCATGGTTGCGGCTTTGAGGTTGGGCTAAAACCAGGGGTAATCCAAAACAAATGGATTGATTCTCTGATTACATGCCCACACCGACTTGCAATTTGCGGGGAGACCAAGTTTGGACCAAAGGTGTTCAAATGGTTTTGGTGGAGGGTAACCGTTAGTTGTGAAAAACTTCTCAGATTTATGTATCTTTGACAGTATTATCAGAAAACCTAATAGATCATTTCTCCAACAAAATTATCCAAATACCCTTTTACCACACTCACTCGCCACAAATTTGCAACTAGTTATGGGCATGCGTTTAGAAAAAAGATCCATTTGTTCTTGTCACCCCCTAGTTTTAGTCCATCCTCAGTCGATTTTCAAAGCATTCTTAAAAACACATAAACTCTAGTACAAGAACTTCCAAGGCGGAAGTCAAAGATACGGGTCCATTAGGAGATAAATACAGCTTCAGCTATTTCTACTATATTTATGCTTGGTCGTACAGAGTACGAGTGAAAAGATTAAGATATTTTTATGGTAGATTTGGCAAGACTCAAAATATGAGCTCTTATAAAACAAAATGAGAAGGTTTTTGGTTTTGTTCGTTACAGTACATCAGAAGAAATTTACAGTGCAAAAGGTAAATAACGCTAAGATTGTGGATAGAAGGTAGGAGTGAACTGGGCAAAATATGATCTCAACTCTCGGACACAGGCAAAATGTTCATGAGAAAGTTCCATCTCAAAGAGAAACCACAAAAGAGGTTTTGACGATGCATACATTTCCTTATTAAATGATTACGGGAACTTCGTAAGCTTTTTGTAAATATACTAGAGATGAGATTACCAGTCAATAATTGTATAAGATGGGGGAAACGGTCAGATTTCATAGGGGGCAAAAGGGATTTGTTATTAGAACTTAAGGGATTATTTCCTGCAACTGGGAGGAAAAAGAAGGTGGTATGCATGCCAGAGACGTTACAGTAGGTTGAAAGTGACTTGAAAAGATGGTTCCACGATAGAAAACTTAACAAGATCTTTGTGCATGCAATAGAAAAGGAGGATGATGGGCGACTATGGTAAAGATGAAGGGTGTAAATTAGAAGAGTTTGTTTGTGATGTGAAGAAATAGAAAAAAAGTTCGAACAACTTTAACCAATCTGGCATCAAATGACATATTGACATTTTCATGTCAACTCATAAAGGGATATCATGATATGAATGCAACATTATTTACATCAGAGAGAACGAGTATTCATTAGTTTACGATTCTTAAAGAAAACCAGAACTTAAAACCTTAACATTGATAGTTCTATCTTACAACAAAGTTTTAGATAGGAAGAAGTAAGATGTTGTACTAAAATTAGAGAGGTCATACTTATCGCCAAAAGTAGAAAGCAAATAAATGAAAGCGTGTAAATGTATAAAATCTTTCCAAAGCTTCTCAAGAAGTCAATGGATAGTGACATGAAATAGGTGGGTTACAGTACATACCCTCTAGCCTGAATCTGCCATAAATTTACAAGTCCATCTAGAGCACTGCAAAAAATTCCAAAAGTATAGTCAATAACAGATCACTGGAAATGTGTATGTTTCATTTGCAACGAGCTTGAACCATCACTCTAAATAATATGTGCCCACTATAGCAACTAAATATCCCTCAAAATAAAATAAAATCAAAAGGAAGTAAGTAAGAGGATAACAAACACTAGACGAAAAATAAATACTATATAGTATATAGTGCCTTCCAAAATAAGAGTTCTGAGAGTATCATTTTCAGCTCATCCATTTTTCAGGGATAGTGTATGATCATCAGATCATTAACTGATTTTCAACACTTCAAGCTAAACGCATGCGCATAAATCATTTAGCTAGACATCTCTCATCAGTTTGTGTGGATTACTATCTATTACTCCGTATACGTTATGTAAAATTTTATTTCAACTATAATAAATTTACTCGTAGGTTACCTCGTCACAAAAAGCTGGTCATTCGTAGGACACAACGCAAGACTTCTTAACTTTCTTTTATGCTGGCTTGGGATGTGGTTGGATGAATGGCAATTGATTGTGTGTGGTGAAGATGATCTGCGTACCATCTGAATTACATCTTTATGCTCTCGTTGATCTGCAATTTAAAAATTATGATGGATAAGGGAGTGGGACAAAGATCCCTCGCACAATGTCACTGCAAACAAAGCTTTTTTGCACACACTGACATAAAGAGCTTGCATGCACACATGAATATAATAGCGTTATTTAAAACCAATATTTCAGATATGTGAATAAAATGGTACAATTTTGGTCAAATTTCTATTTAGGTAACAAACATATTGAAGGCTATAAAAAACCACCAAGTTGGAAATACATGATTCTAGGTAGCCAACTTTAAAAAAAATCAACTCGATCATAAATGATGATGACTGCTGACGCCTAAAAACCTTCCATTTCTTTTGGAACTTTGCCGGTTCTTTTGGCATGAAAGAACTTGGTAATCCAAAACACAAAACAGACAAAAGTTGATTTTTTAATGCAGGTAGCCCTAAAAAAAGCGGCATAAAATTTACCAAATTTTCTTTTTGTCCCTTTGGATTGAGTCTCGCCACGTTCTTGTTCAGGTGGGACTCTATTTACTTTTTCTTTCACAATACTTTTGCTATATGTTCCCACCGATTTACTACCAGTTTCTTCCGTCTTGATAGGTACAGATTGTTTTGGATTTACTGGAGGGAGAACAAGTTGCGGTCTTTGCTCGTGTTTTCCATTTCTAGAATGTTCATTAATCTTTACAGGACTACATGATCTCCTTTCTTCTTTCACTTTTACACCATTTTGGGAAATACTCGTAGATGGCAAAGCATTCCCTCGACTTCTAAGACGTGCCAGTTTACGTTGTGAATCCTCCAATCGCTTTTCTGATTCCTCAAGCTGCGTACCTTCTCCAAAAAGATATTAGCTTTATTTCCCAACTTAGAAAAAATAATGATAAAGTGATGATATATTACCACAAAAAAGAAAGTAAGATAAGACGAAAGAAGAAATTCCACACCAAAAATAGCAACCGAAAAGATCTATACACGATTACACATAAAATATAGCATGTGTTAAGCATTCACACATAATACATAGTCATCGTAAACCTTTTCATGCGTTTTTCTAAATAAAATTGTATGAGACCTAACTAAGCCACTAAAATTCAGATGTGTATTGTCATCAGTGGTATTCCGTTCTATCTTTACTCCGTATTTGCAAGTTCCCCTAAATGTGACCAATACTTAGGTATAGTAACATGAGGCAGGCGCCAATCTCACGTGTCAATCACTTAGCTTGAGCCAAACCGGCGCCATTGCACCCCTCCCCCTCGGCGCCAAAGAAAATTTGAAGAAATTGGGTTGCGCCAAAGAGAGGTTTTGTGTTTTTTATTTTAATTGATTTTTGTGTTAAGTTTGTGTTTTAATTGGGTATGGTGGGTCCAAAAGTGGGATTTTGGCTTGAGTGACTAGGGAGGGGGTTTTGGGGTGTGTGAGTGATAGGAAAGTGAAAGGGGAAAATGGTGATGTGGCATGACGTAGCATCACTTTTTGCACTTGGCATGAGCGCCACATCACCATTCACCACACCACCAAACCCACCACCTTTTACCTTCTATGGTCAAGACCTAAACAAAAATATAAAAATACTCCACTTTATACAAACATAATCACAATATACCCACACACTCGCAACCAAAAAAATATATAGGTAGGTGGTGGGGGTGGGTTTTATGGTGGACAGCGTGTGGGAGGTGGGATAGAAGTGATCCACCACCTCCCATAGTGACCAGCCTTATGTTCCATGTGTTTGGTTGAAAAGTTAGTCCCTATTTGATACCATTTCAATTTTAAAAGTAATTACTTTAGGGATCATTTCACATGTACCACTTTAGATACAAAATGCCAAGCACGAAAACCTTTATATAAGAGAGCTCGGTGAGCTAGGTGATTCGCATGCCATTGGGGAAAAAGTGGGACGAATGGCGCCTAAATGCCTAATAGGATACCACCTTTCTAGCCATTCGTACGTTATTGGGACATTCATTGGTGCATTGGCTGGTGCTGTTGGTACCATTTGTTTTTTTTTTCTTTTTTCTTCAGTAAGTGGGGTATTTTTAGTGTGGGTTTTGTGGGACCATAACATGTTATTGGTATTTTTGTTGGGAGGGTGTTTTAGTTATTGGGGTGTCATTTTGCGGAAGTTTCTTTACATAGATTACGTAGATGTAGCATTTCTCTATTGGGAGGGGATGGGGTGACGAATAACTCGCTCCCTTACCTAGCTCTCTAAACACCAATCTATTACGTACTAGTCACATTTTTCTCACTTCCTTTATTTTGTAACTAAGCTACAAAATATCACCTAACACGTCATCCAAATTTTGTATTCTTCCGTCATTATGACCCTCCCTAAAAACAAAAATTTTAATTTCAACAACATAATCATTAACAAAAAAAACCCTAGAAAAATAGTTATATATAAAAAAAAAAAGCAAGGTGAAGAGAGTAAGAAAAGGTTCACCTCGTGTTTATAATAAGAAACACGTGTACGGAGATGATCAACTTCTTTAGCACGGTGTTCGATCAAAGCCACTAATGCTTCTTCTTGTTCTTCACGCTCGGTTTTTTCATCATTTGACGACATGTTTCTTTTCCGGCGGCCGGTGATGGGGGGTTTTGCTTTTATTGGTGGCAAAGTTAAAACGGTGACGTTTTTTTAGGCCGGTTGTGTTTTTATGTCTGTTTTTTGGTTTTTATATGTAAGATCGAGATCGGTCGGGATTTTTTCCTTTTTTCCTTTTTTTATTCTTTTTTAATTTAGATGGTATCTAAAGCCTAATTCAGTTAAGGTGGATAATGTTTGGCAAAATCAAGCTGTAGAGCTGCTAAATCGTAAACACTGTAAAGCTGTCGTCTTAAAATGAACCTTACAATTGTATATTTTTTCAATAATATTGTTTGAGGTAAATTAGCAGTAGACTGTAATTATAAGATGGAAAATGACTTATAAATTATTTAATATTAAATAGATTATATTATGGTTGGAGAGTATATCAGTAATTTAACAGACTTAACAGCTCCTAACAATTTAAAAGCTTCATCAATCACCTTTCATTTTAGAGCTACTTTGTTTAAAATAAAAGCTTTAAGCTGATGCATCCAAACAGAGCTATTTATTCTGGAAGATATTATTTTTGTAACAAAAAGCTTACAGCTCTATAAAAAACTTCAAAAAAACTCATACCAAACAGGCCCATAGTGTTATTTTTTTTAAAACCAATAATTTTATTAACACACAACAAACTAGATACACCACGAACCCATGTGGAGACATCCCTCACGAGAAGGCAACCACACATAGAGATCCTCACAAATAAACAAAAAAACACCACACTTTAGACAACTACCCGATTAGTGAGGACCAACATCCATGACAAATGAGATATGTGCAAGGAACAAACCAAATGCAACCAACATCAACATACTACAACCTCACACACATCAGCCCATATCAGAGGAAAACCAAACATGAACCAAACCCTTTGCTTCAATAAGCGGAATCACCAATCATACTCCTATTTCTCACAACAACACATTCGGTTGATCTCGTCAACCACTTTTCCCAGTCAATTTCCCATTTCTTAGCCATCCTACATATCCACTCAAACGTCTTTAGTTGAATTTCATTGAAGAGTCTTGAGTTGTTCTCAGACTTCCTTTTAAATACCCGATTATTTCTATTCTTCCAAACAAGATAAGTAGCCACCCATATAGTCGTTTGCCATAATAATCTACTCTCTTTTCCCATCGAACTCTTCCCTTTATGACACAACAATTCCTTTACTGTGAACACATCAGTTGAGCCAACACCCCCACCAAGCGAAAATCATATCCCACACATTAATGACATTTTCACATAACACCAAACCATGGTCAAGTGATTCCACTACATTATCACACCCCGGGCAAAGAAGAGTATCAAGATCAATACCTTTTTTATCGAGCTCTACACGCACAAGTATCCCATTTAAAGCACGCCACACGAACACATTGACTTTTCTAGGCACAAGATTGTTCCACGTCGTCTTGTTTACATCCGCCACACCCATCCTCTGCTCTATCCACCTGGATAACGCCTTTACTGAAAAAATACCCTTTGCATCCAACTTCCACACCCAAATGTCTTCATTGAATTGGTTAAGCCTAACGTCAGCTAAAGTCGCTTCAAGCTCTTCCAATCCCCCGCTAGTTCTACTTCTAGGAACTCTAGACCACTGGATTTCACTGCATTTTTACTGCATTTAACAAAAATCTATTCGCATGAGTCAAATTGATAGACTTATATCAAGAATATTGTGCCACAAACTAGCAATTTGAAGCAAAGCTCTTTTTATACAAAGTGATCGATGTAAAATTAGGGTGTGTATCTCTACTTCAATTTTTGAAAAGTATCTATCCCGAGCAATCTGAACGACCCACAACACTGTCCGAGCTTCTGCAAGTGGACCAAAACTAGTAAAATTTACATTTTTCGCACATAGTTTCCTTACGCCCTAAGAAAGCCAAACCATGTTTTACCACTACTAGGCATGCGTGCAACATCATATAGTAATTTAATGAATCATGGAGTGGGAGGCCAACAATGATCACGTACAACATGGTCTCGTTTGTTAATTGTTGATATATCTTGTGTCGTTATATTAATGTATTCTTCTCGTAACCGACAAATTTTTTTCTCAAACACTTACAGGATTAGTCCTAGGCTCGCCATGTGAGAGACAATTTCTCTCCGTCCAGAGACCCCGACAAGACATTAGGAACAAGTCCGAGTTACTTTGTTGACCCATCAGTATTGATACAAAATAGTCTTGTACATATATATTCAGCACTATTAAATGGCAAGCTGGTTGAAACACAGATTAAACCCAACAACAATAAAAAAGTACATGTATTAAAATCTTAAAAGTAACTCAACAACGTACACATAAGTGACTTGTTAAATTAAGATTTAGAGTAAATTGCAAAAATAGTCCTTGTAGTTTGGCCAAATTGCAGATTTGGTCCGTCGAATTTTAAAATTGCAAAAAGAGTCCGTATTTTGAAGGTTTGGTTCCACTTTTGGTCATTGGTCGACTTGAAATGACAAAAAGTAACCCTTTTAATAAACGGTTTTTGTAAAAGAATAGAGGGGTATTTTAGTCATTTTAGGTCGACCAAGGACTAAAAGTGGAACCAAACCTTCAAAATACGGACTATTTTTGCACTTTTAATATTCGACGGACCAAATCTGCAATTTGACCAAACCACAAAGACTATTTTTGCAATTTACTCTAAGATTTATGTTCCGAAGATTAGCCGTTGTTGGTAAGAGACTCCACCAAGCACGCCATGCAAACAATTTAACTTTATAAGGGACAACGGCTGACTACAAAGACTTGCAGATTTTAAGTTCAATTGTAGATAAATTAAGATCGAACATTAGGTCTGCCATTTCGACATTATAAGCATCTCGAACAGAAAATTCACCATGTAGTGACT
>BQNB010104681.1:0-23766 GCA_026074375.1 Tanacetum coccineum | reverse complement strand
TTTCGAAACTCAAGCTTCCGATCCGAAGCGTGGCGCTTGGACTGATCTTGTGATTTCCAAGGCGCATGGACTTTCTTCTTGGAAGCAGCAGCAGTTTCCCCTCGTATGAAGGCAGCGGTAGTTGTCATCATCTCTTCCATTGTCTTCGGGACACGTTCATTGAGTCGTTTCGTTAGTTCAGGGTTGTTGACCCCATGCATGAATCCAGAGATTCGCATGCATTCCGGAGCTCCCTTCATTCGTCCTGTTTCGGTTTTGAAACGCTCCATAAACTCTTCAATAGTCTCCCCATCCTTTTGCTTAATATTGTGGATCTCTACCGGATCTTTCACATACTTCTTTTGTTGCATGAAGTACGATAGGAAAGCTGCTTTGAGGTCCTTGTATCCATCAATGCTTTCCGCGGGTAACTCATCGAACCAGACTCTTGCTGCCCCTATTAGGGTGGAATTAAACATATGGCACCAAGTGGGCATTGCCCAATGTTCAACCTGTGCCGCTGCTTGGAAGACTTTTAAGTGGTCTTCCGGGTCTCCGGTGCCATCATAGGTCTTCACATTATTCGGCATTCGCGTCTTCCGTGAACTCCTAAAGTTACGGATGCGAGGTGTGAATGGGTCCACATCCTCGCAAGTCCAAGGTACGGCTAGGTCTTCTTCATCCGTAGACTCGCGCCTCCTTCTGGGCCTTTGGTGCGTTCCGTGGCTGGAACTGCTTACTGATGCACGAGAGGATGGGGATTCGTTTACCCTCTTTCTCTTCATACCCCTGTGGTGGTCATTATTGCGGGAGCGATCTCTGTGCCTAGTCTTTTGGGAGGAGTAGGTATCGCCATAAGACTCTTCGACACCACGGAGGTGGCTTCTGATTCTAGAGCGGCTCCTGTTCGAAGAACGATCTCTATTGTCTGAGGGATTTTTCCCGCCCGAACGATCCCTAGGGGTTGTATTGCTTGGTCCGGGCTTGGTCGTGCTAGGGGAGTAGGTGTTGCTGAGTCGTTCAAAAGCGCTTCTTTTGCGGTGACTTGGACGGTTGAACACATTCATGTCCTCGTCTTTTCTCCTAGCATCTGTTTTTGATTTTTCCCTCCTGTGGTAGTACCTCGCGGGCGAGTTTCTGTCACCAGAGCTGAGGGGGTCACTCCTTATTCTTCGAGCCCTCTTAGGGGTGTCTCCAAAGTCTAGCCTGGATTGCAGACCTTTTCTCTTGTCCTGGCGTGCCTTTTCCATGATGATCGGTAAGATGTCATCATAGTGCTTTTCACATAACTCTTGGATACTGGCCTGGGGCGCAGTGTCCGTTTCTCTGGGTGTTTTTTCTCTGCCATCAGTGTTCCTGACAGTGGTGATCACCGGAGTGGAGTTGGCCATTGCACTCATATTTTTTTCTGGTAGTTTCCTATGTTGGGTCCCAACGCATCGGGCGCCAACTTGTTGATAGCAAAAGTTGGGTCAGTATTGTATTTGATTCCGAATAAGCTATTTTCCCGGGTATAAACACCTTCCTTCTGTGCATCAAGTGAATTTATTGAGAACCCTGCACAAGGAAGTAAAGCACCGTTAACCTTATCGTAGGAGCGGATCTCACGATTAGACTCCGGCGTGAGAGTAAGTATCGGTTGTTTTGGAGGATAATTGAGAGTATTAGGGTTTTTGGGTCATACATGAATCAATGAATGTTATCCTCCTTTTATAGGCCTCAGACCCCGTAGGGTTTCCTTGTATTTCGGCCCAAGATAAGGCCGATATTAAACGCCGGGAATCCCGACCTTGATCTTAGCATATTCAAATAAAGGAGAGTAATCCCTTTAATTGACTGGGCTTATCTATCCCCTAAATATCGTCCCAAATGTACATCGCATAGCCGTGAAGCATAATGCCATATACTTTGCTATCTCCGGCCGCGGCCTGAACGAATGTCCGTGGCCGTGACCCATAACCCGCGGCCCAAGTAACGA
This sequence comes from Tanacetum coccineum, assembly GCA_026074375.1. Taxonomy (NCBI): domain Eukaryota; kingdom Viridiplantae; phylum Streptophyta; class Magnoliopsida; order Asterales; family Asteraceae; genus Tanacetum; species Tanacetum coccineum. The sequence goes on along the minus strand of BQNB010104681.1, from coordinate 21,809 downwards.
TAACAATAATTAGCCCAAAATAGTATCTATAGGTCGAGTCGGACCATACTATACGTCATCAGACATTTATATAGTTATGGTTAACAAAATGCATTTTATTACATAGTAATTCATGAATAACTATGATTGGTTGACAATCTTTAAAAATATGGATGTAATCCTAAAACCATGGAGACACAACAATCACTCGATAATGATTGTATGATTTGATATTTAACTTTTAACTTTTAGTCAAAAACACTTCAAATTTAACCCCCTCTAAAACATATTATTAAAGCTACTCATTAAGTTAAGATCACTTTTTTTCGCTTTTATTTTAATACACTAAAAGTTTAACTTTTGCACAATATAATTCCGGTTTTATTTAACCATAAATATATTAATCCACCACTAAATTTAATAATCGAGTTGATATGTAATTCATAATTCGTAAAGAAGAGTTGTTAGTGTGATTTTAAGTGTGCATAATACATTCTGTTATTCTTTATAACATGCGAAGTCTCTTAAAATATATGATGCTTTAACAACAAAACACCTTTATAGTAATAAATAATTGCTTATGCAAAACGCGTCGCAACGAAGCGCTAATAACCAAATCTCGTTTATAACGTGCAACAATGCACTGTAGACTCTTATCCTTGATCACTTGTCACTTGTCAGGGTTCCTTTGGGATTTATGCTGTCGTTTTAGTCATTATTAGAGAAGAAAAATAAATTCTAATAATACATCTATCAAGCAGGGACCAAATAATAAAAGCACTTCAATATTTTGGTGGAAAACAATTCTAAAGGTTCAATCATACGTCTAACTTTTCAAAGTCTTTAGTCTTTACGTCATGTGTCTACGTCTATCACTTAATTAGTACGTAACCCTTTATACGTTAATTTGCAAGAAGTTGCAAATAAAGAATTTTCAACTCACTAATTATTGAGGTAGACAAAATAACGAGTGCGCGGCGTTTATTGTTTGTAATTTGATCAGTTATACAAAGTGAGTTAACATTTGAGCCGTGAAAACACACCCACTATTTTATCAGTGGTGTCTTATCTTAGAGACTAGATGTTAAGATAGTTGTGTGTCTATTGTCCACTGTTTTTTGGGATAGGATTAAAGACCCCTCGTAAATATAGCCATTTGTACTCTTTTATGTATTTTGATTTTTTTTTTAATTTATTTTATTTTGTTAATTTTGTTTATGTTATAAAACCGTGAAACGGAAATGCGAAATAAAAATTATAAAGTTTAACAAGTCAAAAGTAGTTAACTTGCAAAAAGTACGGATAAAAAACTGTGTTGCACTGCAAACAGGAAGACAAGTATGACATGTTTTGTACTTTTTAGTACTTTTCGGTGACAAATAGAGATACCAATAATAACACCCTTGTTTTTTTTTGTTTAATGTATAAAAAGTGCAAACAAACATGTGGTTATATCAATATTTCCAAGAATAAAAGGTTTACCTCGTTTGTGCGCATGTGATGATCGTCACAAAATTTCTTAGAACGGTCGGTCAAAAAGATGAAAAACACTTAAAAAATAAGGGGTTTTAGCGATAGCATGTGTCGTCGCGAAACCTCAAACGTCGCCAAAAGGTAATCTACCTTATCAGTTTGGAAAGAAAATTTGAAACATTTTTGCTTAGAGGGTGTTTGGCATTGCGTTATAAAAATAATTATTAGATTATTGTGTTTTGCAAACGTAAATAATCTGTTTTTGGTGTTTGGCAAAACATGTTTCAAAAGTGATTAATTGCGTTATGGGCTTATCAAAACGCAGTTTTGTGGCGGCAGGTGTAGACTTGCTTTTTCAAAACGTGGTTTGGTTTTTTTCATGAAATTACCGAATTGCCATTAGTGTCTTTCTCATTAATAATTGTTGTAACTTGTCCCTTTTTCTTTATGCACTGTAGCTAAGCTAATACTTAGGGGGGTTTGGATTGCTTCTTTAAATTGATTTAATGTTGTTTTTGAAACGTCTAATGCGGAATAATCAGCTTTTTGCAAAACGTGAATTTTGAAAATAGGGATGTTTGTGATATGATTATGCAATTGGATATCGTAATAATCAAAAATAAACAAATAATCAGTTTTTTTAGTGATATAAAAAAATTAAATGAATCCTAAAACATAATAGGAAAAAGACAATATAGACATCATATTCTTAGTAGTATAAATTTAACATTTTAAAGCAATTATTAATTTTGATTTTATATTTAACACACTTAAGAATTATATTTTTTTAAAGATATAAAAAATTAACGATTAGAACCAACTTAAAATTACACTAATGTACAAATACATAGAAAGTAGTCATTTTTTTATACTTTTTGCTTTGATACTTGATTATGTCATACTATGATCATTTTATAATTTTTTTTTTTGAACAGGCAAATGGAATTTTAATAAAAAAAGGGCAAGAAAGAAAACACAGACTATATACAAACCGCACCAAAAGATCAACAAACAATAGAACGTAAAGGTAACAGAAAAACACTAACGAAACGTACTCGCAAAACAACCACAAGGGCTATTAGAATAAGAAAGATCCCACCATGGCGCCAACTGAATTACTCCCATGAACCGAAACCGAACAACCCGAGGCATACATACCAAAAGGATCTGGCCAGCAACCTTTGTTTGTCTCGATAAAGGCATTAATAAGAAAGAATATCTTCTTAAACTTGTCATAATAACTCAAATCTGAAGATCGCTAGGAAAATAATCTTTCCACGAACGTAGTTGCGCGAGAGAGAACAACCCGTGTATATTTCCATTGGGGTCTCTATAGCTCCATCGTTTATCAGAATCTATCTCGTCACTAGTTATAGGACCAATATAATCAATCCACGAAGAACCAGAACGTCAACACAATATCTAAATCATTAACCCGGTGGTGAGATGGAGGCGCAATGATGAAGTCTTTTTCCAGAAGCATAACCTGGCGAACATCCTCATATCATCAGTGGTGTAACATTACCACAATCACCCTGAGAATGAACTCCAAGAATCTCACCAGCATCACTTCCAAATCTTTTCCATGCAACCTTAATACACCCATCATATAACAAGGACCGAATCATCACGAACTCGCTTCCTACAAAGGAGCCACAAGATCACTTTCCACCCCCACCGAACATCCTCAGGGTCAGTGGGACCTTTTTCTCCTCTCATCGAGTCGCTTGTCCTCAATGACGCGTTTCGTAACTCTCTCGCAAATCCCGACTAAAGGGACACGAATCATTGTTTAACATTCTTAGGGAAAAATCTGAATCACAACTATCGACATCCAAATGTCTCCTCATTTCCAAACTTCATCCAAACTATGACCCTCTGCATCCTCCATTTCCAGTGGATTTTACTTGGAATTGACCTCCAACGATCAATATTGGGTGCGCACCAATATGCATAACTCAGAGCGATGAATACGATAAGTCGATTACATATGAAACTATAAAGGTACTCTATCCACACGATATCAAGACACTGTTGAAGGACTCAAACCTTCCCAGCTATACATGACCATTTACGTACTCAATATCCTAAACACTCAGCTTCCCCACCGAGCCACCAACTTCTATAAACCTCTTGAGCCCATATGCCATGGCAGACCCACCAGGTCTATCCAAACACATCTTTCATCTGGAATAAAATCGTGAGAAACATCTTTGAACTCCAAAAATATCTCTTTTAACGCCTTTGAAGTCTTGACTGCTTCCACTTGATCCATGAGTCGAATTCCAACCAAACCCACGTCCCGCAACATATCTAAGACCAACACATCGAATCCCACAAAAGACATATGTTATAAGAAGCTCTGAATGACACTTAAATCTTTAACTTTATCAAGAATACTACGCCTCCATACCATCCAAATTACATTACAATCCGTCTACCGAGATAGACATCACCGCTACATTATCGCTTCCTTATATACCTTACAATCCGACACCCCACAGATTCCTGCTGCCAGCATTACTTGTACCGTATTGCCGAGCATGTCCACTGATTAGATTGCCCCGACCGCTTTAGCATACGAGTGTAAAATGACGCAAGGAAAAACATTTTCGTTGATAACTCAACAGATTGAGAGTTCGAACCTACACTGGTTAGCCGTCCCCAGAACTTTCCACAGGTCCTATTATAAGTTTCCGTGCCATACTCGCTCACATCGGCAAAATAAATGAAAACCACGCCATCCATGCCGAGTTCTTAGATTGGAAAACTAACTGATTGATATCATTAAACGTTTATAAAAGTACAAAACCAAATCGATACCCGATTTGGATCTCTTGCAGCTAAGAAACAACGATCACCAACACCCATTTGTTACAAATATCCCAAAGATCTTGGACCGACGCATTCCATGGGATATTAGAAACAAAGATTGATGAAAACGACTTATGTTCCTCACGAAAATTAGGATGAGATTTGTTGGGAATACCTTTGTTACGTTGCTCTTGACGACGATTATTGTCGAGATGATCGTTCCTTTTGCTTTCTGAATAATTATTAGATCGGTGACCTGTGCCTATTGCCATCGTTATTTAACAATAGAATAGCCAAGATCCGAAAATAGGATTGAAAACGCCTATCATATGTGAAGATGGGGATTTCGCCAATCCTTAGTAAGAATTGAATTTGAATTGAAAAAATAATTGATCGCCTTGGAGATAACAAATCCGAAAATTTCTTCTTCTAGTCAAAGTTTAAGAGTCTATTAACACAAGGATAAAAGTAAAAGCAATAACTTCTATATATACTTCATAGTGTCTTCCTTTGTTTATTGTTAGATATAAAAGACCGAACAAAGCTTGTTCGTCACCTTTATTTCGGCTCTTTTTGTGATTTACTTCTAAAACTTTACTTTTTTTCCTGACTTTAACTTTTGATTCATACTTAGATAAATGAGAATTTTGCGCATAATATTTGTGCATTCCCACTGTAACGCGTGGGCAAAAAACACCTTATATGTATCAATGTTCATTGTTAAATTATTAGTTTTGTGAATTTCAAACTTCTTTTAATTAAAAACCATTTAGCAACGCAAGTATCGTCGACATAAGTGTTGGTCAAAATCAAAATCAAAATCATATCCTTTCTTTTTGTTTTAGTGACTTTTGACGACAGGCTTGGTGGCCAAAAAGTTCGATTTTTACTATGGACCCTTGATTAACAAAAAAAAACTCCAGTTCTCATAATATGAATATTAGAAGCTGTTAAGTTAGAGCAAACGGTATGGTGGCGGTGGGGATTCGCCACTTCCTACGTGGCAGCTCGCCACCACTCGCCACCACACTACCCTTCCTCGCCACTTCACTTTTCTTGATTTCTCGTCGTGCAGACGAGTCGAATAAGACAAAGGGTAAATAGCCGTTGGTTTGTTTAAAAAGATTATAACAGTTTTGATTTGTATATTAATAAATCTTTTTTTAATTAAATACTCATTTTTACACTGAAATACTTATCTTATGTGATTATATCAAAATTTTACACTACACATCAAAACACTCAATCTTAAAACCAATAAACATGAGTGATTCAAGTGGTGGTGGTTTGTACGATCTTGATGATATCGATGATCTTGAGATGATTATGCAACAAGTTCAGTCAGAGCAAGAACAAGAAGCAGCAGCAGAACGGGTGCGTCACCGAAACATAGTCAACCTGGCAACGTTTAGATTGCGAAAACGTTTGATGGCAAACTGTTTTGGTCCTAATCCAAAATATCCGTTGTATTATTTTCGAAAACGGTATCGTATGAGCCGTAAACTTAGTCTCAGGTATTGAAAATTACATTCAAACACAACATCCTCTTCCTCCGCATTTTGATTTTTTTATGAGTACCACGACCCATGCACTGGTCTAACCAAGTTTTAGTGTTATTATAAAATGCACGCCCGCCATACGCCAATTGGCATACGGCTTAACACATGATGCCTTAGATGAGTATTTACAAATGGGTGACCATTGCGCACGCAATTGTCTAGAATTTTTTTTACTATGTGCGTTATCAAACTGTAATGCCGAGTATTTTACGAAAATCTGACTTCAATGACATTCAAAAGTTATACACCGCACACAATAATATTCATGGTTTTTCGGGAATGCTTGGAAGCATTAATTGTATGCACTGAGAATGGAAAAATGATCTCTCTCGTTGCGGGGAGAGCGGCGACGGGGGGAGGGGGGGGGGGGTGGGGGAAGCGGGGGGGTAGGAGGCGGGGGAGGGGGAAGGGGGGGAGGGGGGGGAGAAGGGGAGGGGGAGAGAGGGAAAATTTTTCCATTCTCAGTGCATACAATTAATGCTTCCAAGCATTCCCGAAAAACCATGAATATTATTGTGTGCGGTGTATAACTTTTGAATGTCATTGAAGTCAGATTTTCGTAAATACTCGGGCATAAACAGTTGGATAACGCACATAGTAAAAAAATCTAGACAATTGCGTTCCACCCCCCCAGCTCCCGCCAATGGCACACACATTTGTAAATACTCATCTAAGGCCATCATGTGTTAAGCCAATGTCAATTGGGACGTATGGCGGAGCGTGCATTTTTAAAATAACACTAAAAACTTTGTAGACCGACATCGGGTCGGACTCTAAAAAAATCAAAATGCGGAGGAAGAGGATGTTGTGTTTGAATGTAATTTTCAATACCTGAGACTAAGTTTACGGCTCATACGATACCGTTTTCGAAAATAATACAACGGATATTTTGGATTAGGACCAAAACAGTTTGCCATCAAACGTTTTTCAGCATCTAACGTTGCCCACGGTAGATATAGTTTTTTCGGTGACGCACCCGTTCTCTGCTTGCTACCTTGTTCTTAGCTCTGACTGAACTTGTTGCATAATCATCTCAAGATCATCGATATCATCAAGATCGTACAAACCACCACCACTTGAATCATTCATGTTTATTGGTTTTAAGATTGAGTGTTTTGAAAGAGTAGTGTAAAATTTGATAAAAATAAGATAGTATTTACAGTGTAAAAATGAGTATAAATTAAAAAAAAGATTTTTTAATATAAAATCAAACTGTTATAATTTTTTAAACAAACCAACGGCTATTTACCCTTTGTCTTATTCGACTCGTCTGCACGACGAGATATCAAGAAAAGTGAAGTGGCGAGGAAGGGTAGTGTGGTGGCGAGCTGCCACGTAAGAAGTGGCGAATCCCCACCGCCACCATACCGTTTGCTCTAACTTAACAGCTTCTAATATTCATATTATGAGAACTGGAGTTTTTTTTTGTTAATCAATGGTCCATAGTAAAAATCGGACTTTTTGGCCACCAAGCCTGTCGTCAAAAGTCACTAAAACAAAAAGAAAGGATATGATTTTGATTTTGATTTTGACCAACACTTATGTCGACGATACTTGCGTTGCTAAATGGTTTTTAATTAAAAGAAGTTTGAAATTCACAAAACTAATAATTTAACAATGAACATTGATACCTATATAGGATTTTCTTGCCCAACACGGCTATACAGTGGGGAATGCAACAAATATTTATGGCGCAAAATCACATTTATCTAAGTAGAATCAAAAGTTAAGTCAGGAAAGAAGTAAAGTTTAGAAGTAAATCACAAAAATACCGAAATAAAGGAGACGAAACAAGCTTTGTTCAGTCTTTTATATCTAACAATAACAAAAAAACACTTAATTAATAGAAGTTCATTAGCTTATACTGGAATATCTATCATGTGGAATAGACTTCTTAAACTTAGACTAGAAAGAAGACATTTTCGGATCTAGTTACGATCCAAGGCGATCAATATTATTTTTTCAAATTCTAATTCATTCTTACTAAGGATTGGCGAATCCCCCATCATCACATATAAAGGCGTATTAGATCTAAATCCTATTTTCGGGATCTTGGCTTATCCTATTGTTTTAAATAACGATGGCATAGGCACAGGTCAACCGATCTAAAAATTATTCATGAAAGCAAAAGGAACGATCACCTCGACAATAATCGTACGTCAATAAGCAACGAAACAAAGGTATTCCCCAACAGAATCTCATCCTAAATTTCGTGTAGGAGACATAAGTCGTTTTCATCCATCTTTTGTTATCTAATATCCCAAGAATGCGTCTGGTCCAAGATCTTTTGGATAATTTAAAAACTAATGGGGTGTGGTGGATCGAAGTTACATAGCTGCAAAGAGATCCAAATCGTGTCATCGATTTGTTTTTCGTACGTTTTATATAAAAACGTTAATGATATCAATTCAATTTAGTTTCCAATCTACGCAACGGCATGGATGGGTGGTTTTCATATTTGCCGATGTGGACAAGTATGGTCGAACTTAAAATAGACCTGTGGAACGTTCAGGGGACGGCAAACCCAGTGTAGGTTTTCAACTCCAATCCTGTTAGTATCAACGAAAATGTATTTCAGTCTTTTAAAACTCGTATGCTAAGAGCGGTCGTGGGCAACAAATCAGTTGACAATTGTCGGGCAAATAACGGTACAAGTAATGCTGAAGCAGAAATCTGTGGGGAGTGTCGGATTGTAACAAGAATAAAAAGGAAGCGAGTAATGTAGCGGTGATGTCTATCTCGGTAGACATTGTATGATTGGATGGTATGGAGCGTAGTATTCTTGCTAAAGTTAAAGATTTACGTGTCATTCCAGAGCTTCTAATACATATGTCATTTGAGGGATCGATGAGTATGGTCTCGATATGTTGGGAAACCGTTGGTCTGTTGGAATTCCGACTCTATGGATCAAGTGGAAATGCGTCAAGACATCAAAGGCTTAAAGAGAATATTTTTGGAGTTTCAAGATGTTTCTTACTCATCACGATTTTATTTCCAGATGAAAGATGTGTTTGGATAGACCTGGTGGGTCTGCCATTGGCAATCAATGGGGCTACCGAGAGGTTTAATAAGATTTTGGGTGGCGGTCGGTGGGGAAACAGGTGTTTATACGGATATGGTAAGTAATGGGTCCCATGTCCTCCGGTAAGGTTTGTGTCCTTACAGGAGTCTTTACAGATCGTGTGAAAGAGTCCTTTATATTTTCATAACGGAGTAATCGGACTTAATCGTATTATCGCTATGCACTAGAGTTTGCATAATAGGGGCGCACCAATATTGACTCATGGAGGTCAAATCCAAGTCAATCCTCTGTGAAAGTAAGGATGCATAGGGTCCTAGTTTGGAAGAATTTTGAAAATGAGGAGCATTGATGTCGATAGTTGTGAATCAGATTCCCCTAAAAATGTTAACAATGATACGGTGTCGCCTTCAATTCGGGAATAAGGCGAGAGGAGGATGTTCGTGCAGGGTGGAAAGTGATCTTTGGACTTCCTTTGAAGAAGGCGAGTATTCGTGATGAATCGGTCTTGTCTATAATGAGGGTGTATTAAGGCATGCAAGGAAAAGAATTTGGAAGAATGATGCTGGGTGAGATTTCTTGGAGTTCATTCTCAGGGTGAAATTGAGGTAATGTTACCCTTACTGATGATAATGAGATGTTTACGCCGCGATATTGCCTTCTGAAAAAGACTTTCCACATGCGCCTCCATCAACCCCCCCACCCGGAGTGAATTAAATATGCTGTTGAGTCCTGGAGTACTTCGTGGATTTATTAATATTGGTCCTCTGACTAGTTACTAGGGAAATAGCATACCTGAAAAACGATGGAGCTATAGAGACGCACCAATGGAAATATACACGGGTTGTTCTCTCTTTCCGCGCAACTACGTTCGTAGGAAAGAATATTTTCTATCGACTTCCGATTGGGAGTTATATAGACAACGTTAAAGAAATATTCTACTTCATATTGCCTTATACGAGACAAACAAAGGATGCAGGTTAGATCGCTTTTTTTTGGTATGATGCCTCGGTGTTCGGTTTCGTCATGGAGTTAATTCAGATTGGCGCCATGTGGGATCTTTCTTATTCTCATAGCCTTGGTTGTTTTTGCGAGTTACGTTACGTAGAGTTTTGTCTGTTCCTTTTCGTTCTTTGTTTGTTGAATCATTTTTGCGTGTATAATCGTCTCGCTATTTCTTTCTCTAGCCCTACGTTTTTTAATAAAATTCCAATTTGCCGTTCAAAAAAAAAATTTATAAAATATCATAGTATGACATAATCAAGTATCAAAGCAAAAAGTATAAAAAAATGACTACTTTCTATGTATTTGTACATTAGTGTAATTTTAAGTTGGTTCTAATCGTTAATTTTTTATATCTTTAAAAAAATATAATTCTTAAGTGTGTTAAATATAAAATCAAAATTAATAAGTGCTTAAAAATGTTAAATTTATACTATAAGAATATGAGTGTCAATATTAGGTCATGTTTAACCCCTTTACTATGTATTTTTAACTTATTAATTACTTTTTATTATTTAACAATACTACCTATTATTTATTAGAATAATTAATTTTTTTCAAACACTAAAAACTGATTATTGAATTAATGATTATTACGATATCAAATACATAATCAAATCCAAACACCCAATTTCAAAATTCACGTTTTGCAAAAGCTCGATTATCCCATTATTCCGTTTTTCCAAAACACATAATCAATTTAAATAGCAATCCCAAACCCCCCTAAGTATAAAGCTTCGCTACGTGCATAAAGAAAAAGGGACAAGTACAACAAATATAAATGAGAAAGACCACTATTGCAAATTCGGTAGTTTATTTCAGAAAAAACCAAACCACGTTTTGAAAAAGCAAGTCTACACCTGCCGCCACAAAACTGCGTTTTGATAAGCCCATAACGCAATTAATCACTTTTGAAACATGTTTTGCCAAACACCAAAAAACAGATTATTTACGTTTGCAAAACACAATAATCTAATAATTATTTTTATAACGCAATGCCAAACACCCTCTAAGCAAAAATGTTTCAAATTTTCTTTCCAAACTGATAAGGTAGATTACCTTTTGGCGACGTTTGAGGTTTCGCGACGACACATGCTATCGCTAAAACCCCTTATTTTTTAAGTGTTTTTCATCTTTTTGACCGACCGTTCTAAGAAATTTTGTGACGATCATCACATGCGCACAAACGAGGTAAACCTTTTATTCTTCGGAAATATTGAATAACCACATGTTTCTTTTCAACGTTTATTTATACATTAAAACAAAAAAAAACAAGGGTGCATTATTGGATAACATCTATTGTCACCGAAAAGTACGAAAAGTACAACATGTCATACTTATTCTTCCTGTTTGCAGTGCAACACAGTTTTTTATCCGTACTTTTTGCAAGTTAACTACTTTTGACTTGTTAAACTTTATAATTTTTATTTCGCATTTCCGTTTCACGGTTTTATAACATAAACAAAATTAACAAAATAAAATAAATTAAAAAAAAATCAAAATACATAAAAGAGTACAAATGGCTATATTTACGAGGGGTCTTTAATCCTATCCCAAAAAACAGTGACAAAAGACACACAACTATCTTAACATCTAGTCTCTAAGATAAGACACCACTGAAAAATAATGGGTGTGTTTTCACCGGTGCTAAAATTGTAACTCACTTTGTATAACTGATCAAATACAAACAATCAAACGCGCGACTCGTTATTTGTCACCTCCAATAATGTGAATGAAAATTCCTATAGTGCAACATTCTTGCAAATTAAGCGTATAAAGGTTACGTACTAATTAGTGATAGTACTAAACACATGACGAAAAAAGACAAAGACTTTTGAAAAGTTAGTCTTATGATTGACCCTTAGGATTGTTTACCACAAAATATTGAAGGTGCTTTTTATTATTTGGTCCCTGCTTGATAGATGTATTATTAGAATTTATTTTTCTTCTCTAATAATGACTAAAACGACAGCATAAATCCCAAAGGAACCCTGACAAGTGACAAGTGATCAAGGATAAGAGTCTACAGTGCATTGTTGCACGTTATAAACGAGATTTGGTTATTAGGCTATTCGTGTTGTACGACCGCGTTTTGATAAGTCAAATTATTTATTACTATAAAGGTGTTTTGTCGTTAAAGCATCATATATTTTAAGAGACTTCGCATGTTATAAAGAATAACATAATGTATTATGCACACTTAAAATCACACTAACAACTCTTCTTTACGAATTATGTATTACATATCACTCGATTATTAAATTTAGTGGAGATTAATATATTTAAGGTTAGAAAACCGGAATTATATTTGAGCAAAAGTTAAACTTTAAGTGTTTTAAAATAAAAGTGAAAATGACTAACTTTAATGCGTAAGCTTTAATAATATGTTTTATAGGAGTTAAATTTTAAGTTTTTTTTGACTAAAAGTTAAAAGTGAAATATCGAATCATACAATCATTATCGAGTGATTGTTGTGTCTCCATGTTTTTAGGATTACATCCATATTTTTAAAGATTGTCAACCAATCATAGTTATTCATGAATTACTATGTAATAAAATGCATTTTATTAACCATAACTATATATTCTGATACGTATAAGTATAGGTCCGAACTCACCTATAGATACTATTTTGGGCCAATTAATTGTAATCGTATACATGGTGCCGCGGGTTATGGTCACGGCCAACCGAGGACATTCGTTTCAGGCCGCGGCCGGAGATAGCAAAGTAATATGGAATTATGCCTTCGGCATGCGAGTACCTAGTGCGCTAATTTTAAGGATAGATAGCCCAGTCAATTAAGGGATATACTCTCCTTATTTGAATATGCTAAGGATAAGGTCGGATTCCGGTTATATCGGCCTTTTCCTATTTCCTTTTGGGCCTCCGAAATAACAAGAGAAAACCCTACGGGGATGAGGCCGTATAAAAGGGGAGTGGGTGATAACATTCATTGATTCATGTTGACCCCAAAAACCCCTAATACTCCTCATTATCCTCAAAACAACCGATACTTTACTCACAACCCGGAGATCTAATCGTGAGATCCCGCTCCTACGATAAAGGTTAACGGTGCATTACTTCCTTGTGCAGGGGTTCTCAATAATTCACATGATGCAAAGAAGAAGGAGGTTTTAATACCCGGAAAATTAGCTTATATCGGAATCAATACAAAACTACCCAACATTTGCATCAACACGTTGGCGCCATCCGAGGACCAAACACAAGGAACTGACCACAAAAAATGAGAGCACAATGGCCAACTTTACACCGGTGATCAAACCACAGTCAATGAACACCTGGATTAAGAGAAAAAACACCAGAGAAAGCGGTACACTAGGCGCCCCAGGCCAGTATCCAAGAGTTCTGTGAAAAGCACTATGATGACATCTTGCCACATCATGGAAAAAGGCACGCCAGGACAAAAGAAAAGGTCTGCAATCCAGACTAGACTTTGGAGACACCCCCAAGAGGGCTCGAAGAATAAGGAGTGACTCCCTCAGCTCGGGTGACAGAAACTCGCCCGCGAGGTACTACCACAGGAGGGAAAAATCAAAAACAGATGCTAGGAGAAAAGACGAGGACAGGAGTGTGTTCAACCGTCTAAGTCACCGCAAAAGAAGCGCTTTCGAACGACTCAGCAACACCTACTCCCCTAGCACGACCAAGTCCGGACCAAGCAATACAACCCCTAGGGATCGTTCGCGCGGGAAAAATCCCTCAGACAGTAGAGATCGTTCTTCGGACAGGAGCCGCTCCAGAATCAGAAGCCACCTCCGTGGTGTCGAAGAGTCTTACGGCGAGACCTACTCCTCCCAAAGGACTAGGCACAGAGATCGCTCCCGCAATGATGGCCACCACGGGGGTATGAAGAAAAAGAGGGTAAACGAATCCCCATCCTCTCGTGCATCAGTAAGCAGTTCCAGCCACGGAACGCACCAAAGGCCCAGAAGGAGGCGCGAGTCTACGGATGAAGAAGACCTAGCCGTACCTTGGACTTGCGAGGATGTGGACCCATTCACACCTCGCATCCGTAACTTTAGGAGTTCACGGAAGACGCGAATGCCGAATAATGTGAAGACCTATGATGGCACCGGAGACCCGGAAGACCACTTAAAAGTCTTCCAAGCAGCGGCACAGGTTGAACATTGGGCAATGCCCACTTGGTGCCATATGTTTAATTCCACCCTAATAGGGGCATCAAGAGTCTGGTTCGATGAGTTACCCGCGGAAAGCATTGATGGATACAAGGACCTCAAAACAGCTTTCCTATTGTATTTCATGCAACAAAAGAAGTATGTGAAAGATCCGGTAGAGATCCACAATATTAAGCAAAAGGAGGGGGAGACCATTAAAGAGTTTATGGAGCGTTTCTAAACTGAAACAGGATGAATGAAGGGAGCTTCGGAATGCATGCGAATCTCTGGATTCATGTATGGGGTTAACAACCCTGAACTAACGAAACGACTTAATGAACGTGTCCCGAAGACAATGGAAGAGATGATGACAACCACCGCTTCCTTCATACAAGGGGAAACTGCTGCTGCTTCTACGAAGAAAGTCCATGCGCCTTGGAAATCACAAGATCAGTCCAAGCGCCACGCTTCGGATCGGAAGCTTGAGTTTCAAAAGCCTGACTTTCTAAATCAGCCGAGGGAAGGACGGGGATCCAACAAATTTACCCCATTAACCCGGACACCTAAAGAAATCTTCACGGCTAAAGCAGCAAAGTTCAAACTACCAACGCCCATGGTCACTCCATTGGAGAAGCGGAGCGACATTAACAAGTTCTGTGAATTCCACAACGATAAAGGACATAGTACAGACGAATGCGTGTAGTTGAAAAAACAGATTGAAGAATTGGTTAGGGCGGGCAAGCACTCACAATTTGTTAAAGTCATAAGGCAAGAAAAAGATCAACAGAGGCTGGGGAAGAAGGATTTCCCAGCCAAGGATAAAGCCGCAGCCATCTACATGATACAGTCATGGCAGAGGGTGACACGACAGAAGGTGACGAAAAGCTTTGATCGCATCAGGGAGATTGTGTTCCCACCGCTGACTGCCAACGAAGGAGCAGAAGGCCCTATCATTATAGAAGCAGAGATTGGGGGACACACGGTCCACCGCATGTATGTGGACGGTGGCTCCTCAATGGAAGTACTCTTTGAACATTGCTTTAATCGGCTTCGGCCGGAAATCCAAAGCCAGATGACCCCAGCTACTACGTCACTAACCGGTTTTAGCGGGGAGACAATATGGCCGATAGGGCAGATAAGACTCTTGGTGACTATAGGAGATGCGAAACATTCTACCGAAGCATGGATGAACTTTATGATAGTGAGGTCACCATCACCATACAAAGGTATTATCGGAAGACCGGGGATCAAAGAAATCCAAGCGGTACCGTCCATGACCCACGAAATGATCAAGTTCAGAGTCAAAGGTGGGGTAGTGACTATCCGTAGCACTATCTTCTCTCCAATGGAATGTGCCACTGTAACGGCGACGCTTAAAAGCATAGAAGAAAAGACAAAAAAATGTCTTGAAAATTTTCAAGTGGCTATACACCCTGATTTCCCAGATCAAGATATCAGTATTGGCAGAACGTTGTCAGCCAAAGGGCGAACGAAACTATGTGCACTCCTAAAAAGGGACCTAGACATATTCGCATGGCAGCCATCGGACATGACAGGAGTGCCACGATCGATAGCGGAACACAAACTTAACATCCGTAACGGATATTCGCCTGTCCGCCAAAAGAAGAGAGGACAAGCACGCGCAAAGGCCATCCAAGCAGAGGTACAAAAGCTAGTGGAAGTCGGGATAATGCGCGAAGTATATTATCATGACTGGTTATCTAACCTAGTAATGGTGAAGAAGCACGACGGGAGCTGGAGGATGTGTGTAGACTTTACGGACCTAAACAAAGCCTGCCTGTAAGATTGCTACCCCCTCCTAGAAATTGATTGGAAGATTGAGTCCATGTGCGACTACCCTTTCAAATGCTTCATGGACGCATATAAGGGTTACCATCAAATACAAATGGCAGAAGAAGATGAGGAAAAGACAGCCTTCCATACCCCCAGGAGGTATATTGTTATACAAAAATGCCTTTCGGTCTTAAGAACGCCGGAGCCACATACCAGCGTCTTGTAGACAAGGCATTCGACAAATAGTTTGGCCGCAATTTAGAAGTTTATGTCAATGAATTGGTTATAAAAAGTCACACAGAGGAAGAGATGCTCAGAGACATTGAAGAAACGTTTCGAACGTTGATGAAGATTAATATGAAACTTAATCCCAAGAAGTGCACATTCGGAGCGGTCAAAGGGATGTTCCTGGGGTATATGGTAGGACCCGAAGGAATCAAGCCGTGCCTGGATAAGGTGGACGTTGTGCTACAACTTTTGTCCCCGCGAACAATCAAAGAGGTCCAGAGCCTCAGGTCTGAATAGGTTCCTTTCTAAATCAGCAGAGAAGTCTTTGCCGCTATTTAAAACATTGAAAAACTGCACCAAGAAAAGCGACTTCTGATGGACCTCGGATGCGAAAAAAGCCTTTAGGGAGCTAAAACATCACTTATCCAAGCTACCAACATTAGTAGCACCAAGACCGCAGGAGGAATTGATAATGTACGTGTCCGCCTCTCATGGAGCGGTTGGCGCAGTGCTAATGACAGAAAGAGACATGGTTCAGACGCCGGTATATTTTATTAGCCATGCCTTACAGGGTCCAGAATTAAACTACACGCCAATGGAAAAGCTTGTACTAGCGCTAGTTTTTGCGGCCAAGAGACTTCGGAGGTATTTCCAAGCTCATCCTATCGCAGTCATTACTGACCAGCCCATCAAGCAGATTATATCGCCTCCCGATGTCGTTGGACGACTGTAGAAGTGGAGTGTCATGCTTGGAGAACACAATATAACATATCGACCACGAACGTCTGTCAAAGGCCAGATCCTTGCAGATTTCCTCGTGGAAAAACTGAATGACGCCCCGGCGGATACATCTGTAAAAGAGACCCCAAAGGAGGTATGGATACTATTCACGGACGGTTCTTCATGTACCGATGGATCAGGCAAAGGGATAATATTGTCAAGTCCGGAAGGAACTGAATTCACCTATGCGCTAAGATTTTAATTTACTGCTTCAAATAATGAGGCGGAATATGAAGCGCTGATAGCAGGGCTGCAGATCGCGGCACAAATGGGGGTGCGCCATATACAAGCAAATGTTGACTCCAAGTTAGTGGCAAACTAAGTTCTCAGAGCATATGTTGCTAAAGAAGAAAACATGGTCAAGTACCATGAAAAAACCAACAGCCTAGTCAGCGGCTTCGACAGCTTTTCAATCAGCCATGTCTCACGAAGCAAAAATAAGAAAGCAGATGCCTTGAGCAAAATTGCATCCACCAACTTTGTACACTTGTCTAAACAAGTCTTGGTTGAGATACTTAATGAGAAGTCCATCAACGAAAAAGAGGTAGCGGCCGTGGTTGAGGAAGAAGAATCGACATGGATGACACCAATAGTTGAATACCTGAGGGATGAAACTCTTCCAGAAGATAGAAAAGATGCAAGCAAACTCCGCATCAAAGCTAGACAATATGAGTTATTGCAAGGGGTCCTTTACAGGCGCTCCTTCTTGAAACCATGGCTACAGTGTGTCAGACCACTTCAGGCGGACTATTTTTAATACGTGTATACGAGCCATAGTATTTTGCCAACTCCAACTAGATCTCTTCCCTTAAATAATGTTCGTATCACCCCTTATCTAACCATGCACCGAGATGCGCGGGAGACGATACGCAAGTGCAAGGACTGCCAGATACATCGTCCCGTACCAAGGGAACCTCAACAGCCATTGACCCCTATCACGGCCCCGTGGCCATTTTACAAGTGGGGAATTGACATCGCTGGTCCTTTCCCGGAAGGGCCGGGGAAAGTCAAATTCCTGATAGTAGCCATGGACTACTTTACCAAGTGGATCGAAGCAAAGGCCGTGGCAACGATTAGCGGTACCCAAGTAAAGAAGTTCGTGTGGAACGACATAGTATGCCGCTTTGGACTCCCCGGAGAAATCATCTCTGACAACGGCAAGCAATTCAGCGGTGACCCATTCAAAGATTGGTGTGAGAAGTTAAACATTGTGCAGCGATTCGCCTCGGTCAAACATCCGCAGTCCAACGGGCTCGTGGAGCGGGCAAACAGGAGCTTGGGAGAAGGAATCAAGGCCCGCTTAGGCGAGAATAACAAGAACTGGCTCGAAGAACTTCCTCATGTTCTTTGGGCCCATCGCACAATGATAAAATCAAGTAATGACGATACCCCGTTCTCCTTGACTTATGGGACGGAGGCCGTCATACCTGCGGAAATCGGGATGCCAACGTACCGCACCACGGCAGTGGATGTCGTGCACAATGATGATGAGCTACGGCTAAACTTGGATCTCGTTGAAGAAAGACGCGAACGCGCCGCGATACGTGAGGCTCAAGCTAAGCTAAAAATGAAAAGATACTATGATGCCAGGGTCAAGAATGTTGCGTTCAGGCCAGGAGATTTCGTCTATCGCAGTAACGACGCCAGCCACGCTGTCGAAGGAGGGAAGCTTGGCCCAAAATGGGAAGGACCTTATGAAGTATTGGACGCGTTGGGAGACGGGGCATACAAGTTACGGTCCTCGGACGGAACGGTCCTTCCAAGGACATGGAACGTCACCAACCTCAAGAAATGCTATCTTTGAGCCACGGCTCATGCATGGATGAATCTACCCTACACGTAGGACTTCAATAAAGTAATCCATGTATTCTTTTATGTTTCTAGTACAGTAATAAAAAAAACAAACAATGTTAATTTTGAGTCCTGTACTGAACGATGTTAATTTTTAGAACTATTGTTTATCATTGTTTGATAACAAAAGGTGGAACAAAAGGTGCTGGAGGAGGAGGGTTTGGATCGAGTCCTGTACTGGGTGTAACAGGAGTCATTTCTTTGAAGTGTGGGTCCTGAACCGAGTTGTTCAGATGAAACATAATTAACCGAGTCCTGTACTAATTAACCGAGTCCTGTACGGTTGCGCCTTTCAACGAAACCACATAAAGCTAACTAACAATGTCCAAGCAAGAGAGTAGTATACATACGTATGTGTGAAGAACAAAAAGCAAACAGATATATAGAACTATTGTTTGAAAGTAATAAGAAGGTTAGTTCTTACGTGTTAGATGAAGGTTGTTCAAATGACGGTTGAAAGGCGCAACCGTCATCAACAACGAACATGAGGCAAAAAAACAAGTTTAACATACTCAAAAAAAACTACGAAGTCATTGTGGATTGGAGGCACTTCATGTGTATGTCTGTTTAATAAAATGTAGGTTAATTAGTACCAATTGTATATATATTGTTGCGAATACCATGGCCAATGTCTATTTTCATTATGCTGTATATTTTTGTATCATCTTTTTAAAGTACCCGTGAATTTCACGAGTCTTTTAGTTATTCTTAAATATTAAAAAGTGATATCTAGATGTCACTTAGTTCTACAGTAATACGTCAGATACCATTCATGTTCTCATAATCAACACAAAAGGTGATCAAATAGACGAAGAACACCACAATCGACAAACACACTGCGCTCATCTGTCCACACACTCAAACATACGAGAAATTCGACACTTTTCACTTCATCTTCCCCAAATACCTCTGGATCTCGTCTGCTCTCCTCCATTTATTTGTCTCATTCCAATCCATTTCACACAGTCATTCTTCTATCAGTTACACCTAGAGTGGTGCCAATATATTCCAAAATACTTAACAATACTAAACACCTACTTATTCAAATACTTAAAATACTAAAATACTAAAACCCACTAAGTCAAGATTATACCCAACATTTAGATCAATAAGGGGTAACAAAAACTAAAATATAGTTATCAAAAACCAATACAAAATGCAACATATGTAGAGGTGGCAAATCTTGCCCATTTGGTAATTCATGGGCTCTTTTTGGCACCTTTTTAAAAGTTATGGGGCACTTTTTGCCCATCAAATTATTATTGATGGGCGCTTATGGGCACATGTAAAACACCAAATGGGCGCTTATGGGCACATTTAAAACACTAAATGGGCGCTTATGGGCACATGTAAAACACTAAATGGGCTACCCGGCGGGTCTTCTTTATTTAATAGTTGTTTTTGCCCGTCACTAAATGGGCGCTTACGATTTCGTCAGTTTTGTTACGATTTCGTCAGTTTTGTTACAATTTCGTCAGTTTTTTTCTGTTTTCGTCCGTTTTTTACGATTCCGCACATTTTTTTACAATTTCGTCTTTTTTTTACATTTTCGTCAGTTTTTTTACGTTTTCGTCCGTTTTTTTACGATTTCGTCAGTTTTTTACGATTTCGTCAGTTTTTTACGATTTCGTCAGTTTTTTTACGATTTCGTTAGTTTTTTTACGTTTTCGTCAGTTTTTTTACGTTTTCGTCAGCTTTTTTACGATTTCGTCCGTTTTTTTACGTTTCCGACAGTTTTTTTACGTTTTCGTCTGTTTTTTACGATTCTGCCCTTTTTTTTACAATTTCGTCAGTTTTTTACGGTTTCGTCAGTTTTTTTACAATTTCGCTCGTTTTTTTACGATTTCGTCAGTTTTTTACGATTTCGTCAGTTTTTTACAATTTCGTCAGTTATTTTAAGTTTTCGTCAGTTTTTTACGTTTTCGTCAGCTTTTTTACGATTTCGTCTGTTTTTTTATGATTTCGTATTTTTTTTACGATTTCGTCAGTTTTTTTACGTTTCCAGCAGTTTTTTTTAGTTTTCGTCTGTTTTTTACGATTCCGTATGTTTTTTTTACGATTTCATCAGTTTTTTATGCTTTCGTCAGTTTTTTTACAATTTCGAGCGTTTTTTTTACGATTTCGTCAGTTTTTTACGATTTTGTCAGTTTTTTTACGATTTCGTCAGTTATTTTAAGTTTTCGTCTGTTTTTTTACGTTTTCGTCAGCTTTTTTACGATTTCGTCCGTTTTTAAAGATTACGTCTTTTTTACGATTTCGTTGATTTTTTTACGTTTTTGTTAGTTTTTTTACGTTTTCGTCCGTTTTTTATGATTCCGCCCGTTTTTTTACGATTTCGTCAGTTTTTTTACGACTTAGTCAATTTTTTTACGTTTTCATCTGTTTTTTATGTTTTTGTCATTTTTTACGATTTCGTATGGTTTTAACGATTTCGTATGGTTTTAATGATTTGGCCTGGTTTTAACGATTTCGTCTGGTTTTCTTAACGTAAAAAACTAACAAAATCGTCAAAAAACAGGCGAAATCGTAAAAAAATGACAAAATCGTAAAAAAGCAAAATAGTAAAAAAAAACCAAAAGAATTCATGAAAAGCGAACGAAATCGTAAAAAAAGGGCGAAATCGTACAAAACGGACGAACACGTAAACAAACAGACGAAAACGTAAAAAACAAACGAAAACGTAAAAAAACAGACGTAAACGTAAAAAAAGACGAAAACGTAACAAAACTGACGAAATCGTAAAAAACGAGTGAAATCGTAAAAAAAGGGACGAAAACGTAAAAAAACTGATGAAATCGTAAAAAAATGGACGAAAACGTAACAAAACTGACGAAATCGTAAAAAACTTTCGAAATCGTAAAAAAAATGGACGAAATCGAAAAAAACCGAACGAAATCGTAACAAAACTGACGAAATCGTAACAAAATGGACGAAATCGTAACAAAACTGACGAAATCGTAAAAAACGGACGAAAACATAAAAAAACAGACGATAATGTTAAAAAACTGACGAAATCGTAAAAAAACTGACGAAATCGTAAAAAACTGACGAAAATCGTAAAAAAAACTGACGAAATCGTAAAAAAACAGACGAAATCGTAAAAAAACGGGCGAAATCGTAAAAAAACCAGCGAAAACATAAAAAGAATTAAATAAATAAGATTCGCCCAAAAGC